>APFE030074028.1:229277-331346 GCA_000404065.3 Pinus taeda | reverse complement strand
AAATAAATAAATAAAAATGATATTAAAAGAAATAAGTAAATAAAAATAGTAATAACCAAAATAACAAATAAAAAAATTAATAAGTAATAAAAATAAAAAAAATAGTAATAACGATATTGAAGCTCTAATAAAAAAAAGGAAATTATCAAAAAATCAAAGGAAAGTAAAGAAAAAGTAGCATGCAGACACATGGAGGGTGGGCATGTAGCATGCAGACACATGGAGGGTGTGCATGTGGTTTCCCTTCCAATGTTTTGTTCTATTTAATGAATGATGAGGAGGATGGGAGGGGTTCGATCATTTTGAGGTTCTATCTTCATTCTCTTGGGAGAATACTAAGACTTAGGAATACTGGCAGTAGTCGTTGATTGAGGGCTCGGGGGTGGCCAGTTGTCGCAGAATCCTGCACAATTGAGCCTACGGTTGGGAGGAGAGTCGTCCCCAAATCTTGTGGTCACTTCGCAGCTGGAAAGTACATGTATAATTTCATTGAAAGAATTGTTTTCCTTTTGACATTAATTTTAGTTTTACTTGTGCTGTTATAGTAAGCTTACTCTTATTTCATTATTAATGCAATCAATGATGTTTTCCTATGTCTTGTATGTAATGTACTTGATAGCTCATGACTTCTTGACTTTGTGAGTAAATAGTTCATTTTTGTATCCGGTTACGTGCTTTGTTGTATTTCCTTTGCATTGTTTTAGGTTGATCACTCATTGAGGAGAAGGAAGCAAAAGCTGGAGCAACACAATGGAACTCCATTGATCACCGGTTGAGGTAGGCCTCCAAATTTAACTGTTTAAGAAAAACTATTATTGATATGTCCTTGTTTGTGACTAGACCCACTCTAGGGCTAGAGGGGTTGCCTATGTCTGCAGAGGGAACACTTTTCTACATCACAAATTGGCAACTCCGCTGGGGCGTCTATCCTATGTTTTTCTCTTTACTCTTGTTTCGATTTTGAATTTGGTCTCTCTTTGCTTTTGGGGATTTACTAGCAGTCTTTTGGATCACCTGGGTTGATCTGGGAGGTCCCTCTATTATCTGTTAGATTGGCTGGTTTTGGTTTGGGAGTTTTGGCTTGTTTGCCATTGTTTTTTGCATCATTGCGGATTTGAGTTTAACAGTCGCACTGGCATCACGATCACCCTTTTGTAAAATCCTGTGCATCGCAGAATAACACCACATAGTCGCGACGATCCTGGAAATTGGATCATTGCAGGAAAGGCGTGTACTCCTGCACTAACAACACTCTGTTGCTACAACTAGCTCTTTTTCAATGTAAGTTGCTAGTGTTCCACTCACGACGATACCTGTAGGATTGATTTTCTCAGTTCTGCCTCCTGATTTTTCCAGTCCTCTTGATCCCTTGTTGTTTTTGCTTGCTCATTCATTTGTTTTTCACTGTTTACAGTCAAGGCACTCGTCCTTTGGCTTGGTTGAATGAATTTTGCATTATTTTCCCGTGTGACCTAGTTCGTTATTTCAAGTTTCTTGAATCAATTGTCTGGGTTGCTGGTTTGTTCAAGATTCATTTATAGCCCGTTATTGGTTTGATTGAGCCTTCCTCTTTCTTTGTTTCTGGTTGATTTTTAGTGACAATTATTGAACCAATTTTTTATGTTGATTCGATTTCTTCATTACCAAGCATAGATCACAATTGTTTGGATCGATCAGTTCACACTTGCTTGTTTGCTTCTTTGAATTTAAAACAAAAAGAAAATAAAAAGTTTGCATTCATTTAGCATACGAAAGTGAAAGTACGTTTGCATTACGAATTTTCATGTTTGAAAAATTGGAAAGTGAATTTTAAATCTTTCATTAGTAGTATCGATGCATCGTGAGATTAGTGTATTGATGCATTGTGTTTCTTAGTGTTTGCACTCACTTGTTTTGGTTTTATTGGTTTGGGAATGATCTCTCTACCCTCCCGTACGTAGGTGTTCATTGAAGTAAAAGGATATTTCATTCATTCTAGTTGCATCCTAAGATTTGTTGAATACATACGGTAAGGCCTGAAAACTGAAACTTAATTCAAGATCAACTTTAAAACGAACTAAATAAATCTAACAATGCATTGGAACATAACGCTTATTATTTAGAGGTCTAGGCTAGAGATTTGCTCTGGCATCGTTAAACCTAGTCACTATTGTTTTCACTCAAGGTTGGGTGATTCCTCCTTATGTGACTCAATAGCGGTCTAGTACGGAATTGTGCTTCCATGTACCATCGAGTATATATTGGGAGACCCCACTAGGTTTATCAGCCTTTATCCCTAGGAAGCCGTGTCTGCTGCCTTGCAAAACGTAACACACCAAACACAACATTCAGGAAGATTGACTGCCGTATAGAAAGTCCTTGGTTTTTCATATGACTGTTAAGGTGTATATGCAGTTTTACGGATTGTTTGGTAAACCTTTTGCCTAGTTCTCCAGAGTAGTCACTTTCGCTCCTTTTCGAACTCTCTAAAAGAAAAGTTTCATCTAAGCACTTGTCGTTTCAGGCTCATTAAACCTCGAAAGAGATAGAGTCACCTTTTCATCCTTTTCATGACTCTTGAAACATGAAAAGGTCAAGTTTTGTTCCTGCGTCATAAAATTTACTGCCCGCGAAATATTCCTAGTAATAGTTCAAGTTCTTGGTTGTGAGAAGAATGTTCTTCAGGCTCGTTCTCAATGACAACATTCCCTGAGTCTACCGGCCAAGGTATTCCCCCAGATGGAAATCCTGGTCTGTTTCCTTCATTTGGAAATGTCAGTGCTCCGTATATGGCAACATTGTCTTTGCCTGGGTTAACCATCGGTTTGCCCATGTGGTTATTTTCAACCTCGATGGTCCCGAGTGTCATGACTCCTGTTCCACCGTCTCCTTCATCTGAATCATGGCACGTTGATTCCAAGGTTGAGCCTACACCTTCTTCCCCTATTTCTTCCTCCTCCTCTCCTCCTTCATGTGGTGAAAGTTTCAGATCTAGTAACTAGGAGACTAAGAAGAAGAAGAAGAAGATGAAGAAGAAGAAGAAGTCTAATAAATGTGAGGCCAACTCTGCAGCTACTGCTCCGAGCACATCTCAGGTCAGACCAACTTCTTCTCCATAGAAGGTTAAGTTTCCTTGTAGATTGTGTAAGGGTGACCATCTTCTTCGTGATTGTCCTGGCATTCCTAGGATCTTAGAAGTATGGTCTCATGATCCAGCTCATCACTCATCGTCCTATGAAGCTCATGGCAATGCTACCCTCTCAAATAAGAATGGTAAGAAGAAAGGGAAGATTCGATTCCTCTGTAGACTATGTGAAGGCAACATGCCCTTCAACTTTGTTCGCTCATGGATAAAGCTTCCACTGCTTTGGAAAGTCCTATAGCTTCTTTGCCTCGACTTCCCATTGTCTATAAGAGGCTCTCTTCAAACCCTCTCCCCATTGACAAAGAGATTGACTTAGATTCTTCTCTTGTTCATCCTCCTCTTTCCGAACCTGGCTATACTAAGCCTGTTCCAGACCAACCACTGGTCGGAGAGAGTGTCAACTTGGGTTCACCACCTTTTGATCACTCTATTTCGGAAGAGTATCATGCTCATGTTATTCTCGTCTTATCAGATTCTCCTGGGTCCGAAAACGACCCTCCTATCCCTGCTGATCAAGAGAGTCCTTCTTTGGTTCCTGTAGAGCAGGGGGACAATCATATGATACCCCCACCGAGTAGTTCTGTCGTTTCCTTCGACTGGAGTCATTTGACTACTTTCTGTCTTCCATCCCATGTGCCTTTCTAGATTAAAGTACATGCCTATGATAAGGCAGTACCTGGCACTGTCTTGGATGAGGGTGCATCTGTCAATTTTATGCCTTCCACCACTTGGCAAGCTTTGGGCTCCCCATAGCTTGTGTCGGTCGCACAGAATCTGTTAGCGTTTGACGGAGGAACCAGTCAACCATTAGGGATCCTTCCAAAGGACCCTGTTACTTTGGGAGATAAAACCATCTATATAGATGTCCTGATTGTCCAAGGTGCTTTAGAGTTCAGTCTTCTCCTTGGCCGTGACTATGTTTATGCCATGGGGGCCCTTATCTCTTCACTTTTTTGTGTGGTTTGTTCACCACACGATGGAAGAATCGTGACCATAGATCAATTGTCATTCTTTAGTCACTAGGCGCCTCCTGTGCTGCTGTCATCCCCTATCGGTTCTTGCTTGCAAGCCGTACCTTCCTTACCATAGGTCAATTATGTGGCTACCCGTTTTGTCTTCGCCTCCGCTGATGATCATGCAGATGGTCTCATACATCATGTGCTGGGGGCATTGGAACCCGATCTGTCATTAGTGCCTCACGATAGGTATTCCTCCTAGAGTGTGTCCCTTCCATCTCGCGAAGACCTCTTGGGAGCCATGTTCTTATAAGGCCCATGAACAGGTGTCCCGAGGATAGTTTTGATCTTGTGTCGACCTCGTTAAAAAACGAAATAAGGATTTACGAGGATAGCTAATTCCTGTATAAACCTCGTTAAAAAAATGAAACTAGGTGTCACGAGCATAGTTCCTTGTCTTGTGTCAAGCTCGTTAAAAAATGAACCAAGGGTTATGAGGGTAGTTCTTTTGTTGTGTCAACCTCATTAAAAAATGAAACAACTCCCTTTCCAAATCGAGTCTTTGCTTAAGATCTCATAAAATCCAAGTCGAGTCTTTCCAAGATCTTGAAAGTGAACCTTCATTCCATCCACCTCGTTGAATGCAATGAAGCTTGGGGGGCATGTACCTCGATTTGCGTCATTATGCCGGGGGCATGTGAACTCATAACAAGCATAGTTTTTCATTTCAAGCTTGTGTAAACATGAAACCAAATCCAAGCAGAGTACTCCATGGTTCAAGCTTGTGTAAAAATGAACCCATACTTGATTTACATCTCGTGATTGTTGTCTATCCACTAAATTCTGCTAGATGAGCCTTGGTTGTTTCATTCCATCGCCACCATCTCTTTGGCCGATCATATGATTTCACTTGGTTGTTTTCCTTTCCTGAGGAACTGCAGCGATGAGTGGTTTTATTAGCTAGCCTCTTGACCATTAAATGTTTTGAGCAGTTCCAGCATTGATAGAACCAGTTGCTACCCTTTATACCACTTGTTCCTCTAGGACAAGTCTCCTTTAAGCTCTTTTTTGACTTGTAAAAAATGAAAAGATTGCCAAGTATTTTTCCCTTTTGACTCGTTAAAGAAAATGGAGGTATGCTTTTAGCTCTTTTTCGACCGTTTAAAGATGAAAAGATTGCCAAGTTATTCCTTTTAACTCGTTAAATGGAACAAGAGGTGGTCTGCTTTAAGCTCTTTTCCGATGGTATAAACGTGAAAATATTGCCGAGCTTTTGTCGTTTTGGGCTCGCTATTGGTTACGAAACGACATGGTTTCATTCACTTTTCTACTTTTTGAGGTCAAGATCACTAATCATGAAAAGTAATCCTTGATCGTAATGGTCAAGCGGTTCTTTTGAGTATCATTTTATACTTTTTTGGGCTCGAGAGACACACGTTTATGAAAAGGGCCCCCCTTGGAGATTTCTTTTCCATGTCTTTTTCAAACTTCCTAAACATGAAAAAGACTCTGAGTTTTTCCTATGTCAGACTCATTAAACCCTGATGGCATTGGACTCATCACCATGACGAGACTCGAGCTTCTCCTCCCTAGGGCTCGTTAAACTATTACTAGGCTGGATTCGACTGAAGGTCAAAATTATATCACAAGCATATGCTATCCCCTTCAAGCTTGTTTTTAAAAATAATTGGGGTACTTGCCAGCAATGGTGGGGGAAAATTTGGAAACATCATTGATTGGCTATGGCAGCTAGTCACTCTTGAACATCGACACTTCTGCTTCTTGTCGGGTTGGAACCTCCATACATCATCATTTGGCTTTCCATGGGTTTGGGTTGTCATTTAGCCTCATTCCATCTGATCCATGTTGTTTCCATTAAACCTCTGGTCCTTTGGTACTTAAATGCTGCCACCCTCCGGAGTCGTGTCACTGACATGTTCAAGACTATAATCCTTCTGAAGTTTACATCCTTGCCTTTTCCTCCAATACTCTGTTTCACCATCTACCGCTTGTTCCTTGTTTTGTGTCGTTGATGGGGGAAACATTATGGCCCTCCTACGATAGGTCGTCTCCTGTCGACATCAGCTCATTATCCAGGAGATTGATCCAAAGATCCCTTTGGTACCTTGGAGCTTGCATGCCTCAATGGCAAGTTCTTCGCACCTGACAGTTGACTTATATCATTGCTCGTCGATTGGGTGATTCCACGAGTGTTTGACTTCAGTTCATTCTTCAAACTTCGTGGATCGTACTGGACAATACCTTGAGAACCATTAGCATTATTGGTGACTTCTCTCGTGCTTGTTAACGGTTTACATCATCCACCGGTAATCAAGCAATTTTCTATCATGCTTGACTTCAGCACCTTTATTCGCATGTTAGAATTTGTACTATGGTCAGTTGGGTTTTAGACCCCGAACTCAGATCACATATATTCGGGCTGCGTGGATTAGTTCATGATTACATGACTCATTGATGGATGGTTGTGACCATACCTAAGTCTTCATGGATGGATGTGACCATACCTTTATCATTATCATGGTCTCATTAGCTGGATGGCTGCATCCATACCACAGACCTAGTTCATATGTCTTTTGGATGGCTGTGTCCATGCCTAGAATACATGTATTTCACTATCAGAGATATCAGTTGTACTTGCACCTACAAGTTCTTCCAGATGGTGTTCCATCTCAGTCGGTTTTCTAAAGCATTTCACCCCTGCCACTCTGTCGGGCTTCATACTTTAGGGGGCATCTGTTACACTGTAATTTGTCACTGCCTTCACTCTCAGTCCATCTACTGTGTCATGTGTATAAGTCAAACATGCTCATGTTGAACAAATGCTCTTTGATCATGCCAATTGACCCACTTTTCCTAAGTTACCTGCCTCATCACTACTATTGGCTTAATAAACGCACTGAAAGGCTCTACAAAACAGTCCAGCCACGCTGCCAGTGCGGAAGTACATCTGATTCCTGCGATGGTCTGATTCCATGCCCCAACACAAGATTGCTTATTATCTTCAGCGATGATTTGACTGTCTGTGTTGCTCACTCACGATGTCAGTGCTGAAGCTCAGTTATGTACCCGCGATGACCTAGATTGGGCAAATTTGTTCCAACAGTCGGCGTTCTGGATGACTCTAGACCCAGTTGTTGGCATAGGTTGTGTCACCCTTCCTTCCCTGGCATGGCAGTTCCATCAATTGTGCTACCTTCCTTGGAGATAAGCTCTCTCTTCCCCCTTTCATGGAGGCTCCTTCTCCTATTTAAGCGCTCACTTTTGATATGATCAGCTCATAGTTGGTAGTTGGTAAATTCTTGGATTGAGCAGTGCTGTTAGTGCTTTTGATAGATAGTTGGTGTGAGTGTGATAAGTGTGAGAGTGTTGATAGCTTGGGGAAGGTTGTGAAGTGCCCTTGATTTCATGCAAAACTTCTGAGTGAGAGAGAGACCTTTGTATGTTGGGAGATCCATCTTCAAAGAGTGAATGCTTGAAGAACATGCTAGCTGGATCCCTCTGAGAAGGCTTATGACATCAAGACTTTGGTTGTAAGCTTACTCTTATTTCATTATTAATGCAATCAATGATGTTTTCCTATGTCTTGTATGTAATGTACTTGATAGCTCATGACTTCTTGACTTTGTGAGTAAACAGTTCATTTTTGTATCTGGTTATGTGCTTTGTTGTATTTCCTTTGCATTGTTTTAGGTTGATCACTCATTGAGGAGAAGGAAACGAAAGCTGGAGCAGCGCAATGGAACTCCATCGATCATCGGTTGAGGTAGGCCTCCAACTATAACTGTTTAAGGAAAACTATTGTTGATCTGTCCTTGTTTGTGACTAGACCCACTCTAGGGCTAGAGGGGTTGCCTCTGGCATCATTAAACCTAGTCACTTTCCTGCATCACAACAAGATTGTACTAGCCATCACCAATACCAGACTGACCATGGGATACAGTTAGCATGGATTTTGTTTTGAGATTACCTAGAACCCAAAGAGGAAATGATTCCATTTATGTCGTGGTAGATAGATTTTCTAAAATGGCACATTTGGTTGCATGTAAAAAGACTAATGATGCAACGCATATTTCTAATCTATTTTTTCCAGAAACCATAAGGTTACATGGATTGCCTTTAAGTATTGTGTGTAATAGGGATACAAAGTTTGTTGGTCATTTTTGGAGAACTCTTTGGAAGAAACTAGGTACCGACCTTAGTTTCAGCTCGACATATCACCCTCAAACAGATGGACAGTCTAAAGTGGTAAACAAAATCCGGGGAAACATATTGAGAAGTTTAATGTACCAAAATCCTAAGCAATTGGATTTAACACTCCCTGAAGCTGAGTTTGCTTATAATGACACTCCAAACCGAAGTACTGGGATGAGTCCATTTCAGATTGTTTTTGGAATGAATCCAAGAGGTGTGTATGAGCTCAGAAATTTGAGAAAATAGGAGATAAGAAGTGCAAAGGCTGAAGAGTTTGTAGAGTAGATGCAAAGACTACAAGAAGATGTCAAAGACAGATTGCAGGAAAGTAGTGGCAAATACAAACAAATAACTAATATGAAGAGGAGAGAAAAAGAATTCCGAGTGGGAGATCTAGTGATGGTGTACTTGAGGAAAGAAATATTTCCTGTTGGGACTTATAACAAATCGAAATTGAAAAAGATAGGACCATGTAAAATTGTGAGAAAATTTTCAACCAATGCTTATGAAATTAAGTTTCCAGAAGGGATTGGAATCTCTCCTATCTTTAATGTTTCAGATTTGTACCCATACAAGGAGACAAAGGCAGAGTTACAGAAGGAGCGTGCAGAAGATGAAGAACAGACTGTACATTGTGAAGAACAAATGCCTAAAATAGTCAAGAAGGAGGTGGAAGTTGTTCTGGAGAAAAGGGTAACTAAAAGAACCAGAGGATAAGTTTATTTTAAGTATTTAGTCAAATGGAAGGGACAACCAATAGAGGATGCCAGTTGGTTGACATCATCAGAGTTGCAAAAGTATGGAGTAAACCTTGAAAGTCTGATGGATGATTCTTTTCTTCCCAGGACTCTGGTGCAGGAGCATCCAGACTTAGCCAACAATGTGATTATATGTTCACATCTTGTGGCTAACATGAGATGAATTCCATTAAACTGAGTGGTCAAAATCAGTTCTAATAGAGAGAGTTGGATCTCTCGAATTTATCTTTACTTCAATTATTGTAATAATTAGACCATGGTATTTTTTTTTAGAATAGGAGATAAGTTGTTAGGATAGGCGTGTATTAGAGCTTGAGAATAGGGATTTAATAGTTGAGCTGATAAAAATAGAGATTGAGTTGTCAATATTGTTAGGATAGGATTTGATCCATAAAAGAAAGGAAAAAAGGGTAATGGTAGAGGGGAAAATGGAATAGGAGAGGGAGTAAGCGAGAATTTGAGGAAGAATGATGGGGTTTGCAAGAGAAACAAAGGTCAGACAAATTGTTGTAATCGAGCCGAGAGGGCCAAGACTCCGTAATTTCTGTTTTATTGAATAAATTGCTTAAGTGTGGCATGGTGTATTATTGCTGGTGTGAAATTCTCTTAAATCTGCGGATCGACGTTCTGGACCTTAATTGGGTATTATTTCCATTTATGTGTTTTTATTGTTAATCATTGTCAATTAGCGTTAAGGATCTATTTCAAGATTTAGATAAACCTTTATTAAATTGTGGTTCTTAAAGTTATGTATTGAGCACGTGAGCAGAATTAAAAAGCAGTAAGTGGTAGATAGTGTGGAAAGTAAATGGTAAATGGTATTTTCCCAAATTGCTCAATTAACCTAAGCTGGTGACATGTAGCATGGGAAAACCACTTTTCTCATGCTTTCTCAACTTGATATCGGTCGTGCAAGAATTCACGCGAGATAACCGTTGGATCGAACGAGATAGATCGACGGTGGAGATTGTCTAGGCTAGTTGGCGCATGATACACTGCGATATTCGTGGATCTGAAGAAGCCAGATCAACGATGGAGATTGAAATGCTCAGGGAGTATGAAGTCAAAGTGGGACCGGTGGTGATTAGTCACCTTAGTGGGACCCTCTAGAGGAAATACACGTACATATTCTTATTAACGCGCAGCTAATTGGTTTTTAAGTGAACCATTAGCCTAATTCTAGACTACCACATCAATTTTCGTCAACCTCCCACATCATTTACTATGTATGTTTTTGGGTGAATCACCATACCTTTCATCTTCTAATCTTCTGAATAGTTCTACTGCTCCAAAGTATTCTGCTGTTGCACAATGTTCTTGGTATGTCTATATTGCAAATCACTCACTTGAAATTTTGGTAAAATAATAAAATGGTGAATACCTTTTTACTATATAAAAGACTTTATGAAATTAGATTTTGAAAAATCAATTTCCACTTGTTTTTTATTTTTAAAAAAGAAATAAAAAACGCACATTTTTTTCAATTTCTTTGCACATCGGTGTGTTCGATAGTCAAACTCACTAGTGCATTTATAAAACAAACGCACTGACATTGCCAGGGTGACAAATTTTTTCAACACACCGATATGATACAATTTTTTTTTTCTTCGAAATCCCGAAACAATGCAATTAATTTTTTTTAACGTAATAGTGTAATTTCTATTTAAAAGCATCAATGCTCTAATGGTTATAAGAGCACCGATTTGGTTGAATACATTTTTATTTTTCAAAATTGTGAAACAGATGCGTAGCGGTGTTGGTTTTTTTTTTAAACACATTGATGCATTTTCATAGAAGAGCACCAATATGATAACATATATATATATATATTTTTGCTAGGTTGAATTCATTTTTATTTTTCAAAATTGGGAAACAGGTGCGTAGCAATGTTGTTTTCTTTTTAAACACATCTATGCATTTTTGTATAAGAGCACCAATATGATAACATAATTTTTTCGGAATGCCGGAAACTGGTGCGTGTATTATTTAGACGCCCTAGTGCTATTACTTTTTTAAATGCATCGGTGCACTTTCTCCTAATAAGCACACCAGTTTGGTTTAAAAATGATCTAAAATTTTAATTTCACATAAAATGGCATATTATTCTCAAATTATCCTTTAGGATGCATCCCCATGAATTACAATAGTTCATAGTATACATTTTCCACTTAAAGTCACCTTATTATTGAAAAATGCTTTGAAAACTATACTGAAATTCATATTGTGTTTATATGGTTGTCAAGATTAATTTTGGATATGCACACAATTTTTTTTTTTTTTTGCTTTTTCTCAAATGTAGGGAAAAAATCTCAATAATATCAAATGGTGAATTCTTCAAATTCCATCTCATTCCATATTGCTGATAAAGTCCTTCACAAAGTTCTCCCTTGCCATCTCCAGTAAGTTTAACTTTTATTTATATTTCAATTATCTAATTGATATTTTTTAATCCATGTCAACTTGAACAAAACTATATCCAAATTTGCAAGAACCTTATTCAAAATCGAGTTAAGATGCAAAAAATATTACTTCATATATTCAAAAACGTCAGAAGATCTTATCAGAAGTAACATATCACAAACTATTGGTAGATGAAAATGGACAACCTCTTCACCCTTCTAATTGGAACATGCAATCTTCCAGCCACAATTATGGATCAATGATGGTATTAATTGTTTGGTATAATGTAATGTCAACAAACCTATTCCATTGACGTGATTACTAATATCATTGATATTGTACTAATGGCGTTCAATATTTTCTTAAATTAGTATTCTAGTGATCATGAGCAAGCCACCTACCATCTTCCAGAGCACCCCACTACAATGTCAACTCGAGCGAAGACTACATTAAGAGGAAGAATCAGAGAGGAATCATAAAAAGAATGGCTGACTCCAAGCACTTATTTCTTATTGTTGGATGTTCTTCTTATAGAGGTACATGAAAAAATTGAAAGGTTTTGTTTGACAAAGAGCAAAACCCAAGGGGTGGTAGAGGGGTATATATCTTATGTGTCTTTCTATTATGCTAGTGAGTACATGAATTAGATCAAAAACACACCATGTGCGGCAATTTGGGATGAAAAAAGGGATGAAGACAAAAGAGAAGGGGAGATTCTCGAAACAAATGGAAAGAGGCACATGATAAAGAGTAAGTGGAGGCTTATCATTTGTCAAATTACTACACAGTAACTATTCACACTGAAATTCATATTAATGCATATTTTGATATCATACGTACTATTAATATATATTGGTTTGATTTGATCATCAACGAATTCAAAAATGGAAGACATCAACAAAATCATTATTTACAATGTGAAAGCACACAACTGTGGGTCACATTGTATGAAGAGAAAAGGAGGAAATGGGAGAGTGACAGGAAAAAATTCAATCGGTTGAATAGTAGACACGTGCCTTATCTTGATCATTTAAAGAAAATATGTCAATGAAATGCCCTCATAGCTGGGTTACTGATCAAGTCAGAGAGAAATATGGTGCATCTGGTCATTACCCACATGCCAAAGAGGATGCACTAAACATAGGGATTAGGGCTAGCAATGCAACAAATATATTATATTTTTGTATAATTTTAACTTCATACTGCACCTTTGATTTGTAACACATACACACACATATATTATTTTTAATTATGTTCGAGTTATTAGACACATGACACTATGATATTTTTGCTTTTTTATAGGTGCATTTGTTCCCATCTATGTGGGCATATGGACATCATTTTTAGACGGAGGATGCCAATGATAGATTTATGACACAAGGCTGTGGAGTGGAATTCGAATTCGACCAATCTAGTCATGCTAGCCACCGCGATCAAAACCTAATGCAAGGGGAATTAGACGTTTGAAAGATACAAGAGATCATTCAAGTGGACTTCTCTTCATTCCAATGTTATTTTTAGGTGCAAGTGGTTGGAAAAATTTGATCAGAATAATGTTAAGGAAGATCATAATAGTGGGCTAATATCTATCAACTCTAGAAAGATGTGGCATGAAGCTAGGGAGCCTTATGTTTTCTCAAAACACTGTAATCATTTGTTGGTTTACCCAAATGTGTTGGATAGAGATTAGTGGTTCATAGTAAGACATGACCCTAGATTAAAACATATTTTTGATAACAATAGTGTTTTCATGCAAAGAGAGGAAGAAAATCAGGGTGATGACAATGGAGAGTTATATATACTAGTGTTATTTCATCATTTATACTATTTTTGTATGTTTTTGTTGTCATTATTTTGCCAATTATATTAACTTTTTATTCATCTTGTTAGCATTTTATAATATAATTGGTAAGATTCACAACTTTTTATATTAACTGAAAAATGTATTTATTAATATGGAAACATAACTTTCAATTAAAAAAAATCAAGAGTGCGCCCAAAACATAGTCATGCACTGGAGTCGATACGCTTTAAAACACAACCGCACTGGAACCAATGCAGAAATACCTTTGACACACCACTGTTAATTCAGAAAATTAAAATTTTCATAGCGGTGCGTCACATTTATGCACGAGTGTGCACATATAACATTTTAGCATCGGTACGAAAAGTTCACATTATCGAATGCATTGAGCTATAACTATATGTTGGAACATTATTTGTGCAGTGCGTTTGATAAATATTATCGCACTGATGTGAGAGGAACATATCAAATGCACTGAATTTGTGATGGTGATTAAGATGCATTTGTTTGCGTTTCAAATAGACTTGGTGATGCATTTTTGTTTCTCATTTATATTATGTGATATATATATATATATTATATATATATATTAATATATATATTATATATTATATATAAATAAATTATTAAAGTAACATTCTTTATCATTGTGAACATGATGAAGTATAACCTAGGAGAAATGTGAAAAACATGAATTTTAGTGACTACTCCATGAAATAATGTGGAAAAAAAAAATACTTTTTGAGTTGTTCATTAGAAATAATCAAAATATATTATTTGTCAAAGTTTAAATCTAATATATTATCACATTTTGTATTATTTAACTCATATTTATTATTAAAAGAAAGTAAATTTAAACCAATACAATAGAAAATGAAAGAACCAAAATAACATAGAAAATGTATATCTTAATTGCTAGAAAAAAATTCACTTACCACTTTATGAAACTTCCAATAGAGCAAATCCCAACAACAAGTAACTTACATGAAGCCTATGTCACATTTCTTTACTCATCTAAAGAGAGATAAAATTCTAATTTAAATTGTAAGAAGGTTGCAAATAAATATTAAATTTAATTGTTGAAAATCCATAACCTAAGTATAAATTAGATTTATAAAAATATAATTTAAGTTATATTAAATTTTAAATTGTTGCGCTGAGAGGCGATTTATCTCAATATGGAGAGATGTTGTCACGTAACTCTACATTTAAAATAGTGAATAAAATTATTTTAAAACAAACTAAAAAAGTAATAGAAAAAGAAATTAATGTGCCATATTTACAATACTTCAAGTTACACCTTAATCTTATATAACTTTATATAGAGATATAAAGTAACCGAAAGTAAAAAAAAGAAAGTAATTTAGCTTTTATTGTGAGGAATAAATGTAATGAGTAAATAAATATAATTTACCTTTTACTATAAGGAAGAAATGCAATTTTTTCAAATGACAAGAAATAATATTATTGATATTACATTATGTGTAATTCATTCTATGTTCCATTTGTGTGTGATATTTAAAACAAAAAATAACTTACTAATAAGTAAAATATTTCAATGTCCATATTAAATAACATAATTTTATAGATACTTTATATAGAGAAAAGTAAAGTAATTTAAATTGAATTTTTTCTTATACTTTCACTTTAGTGAGAAAGATTGAGAGAATTATTATTCCATTAATAGTTGCTTTCTAATTCAATGTATGAGGGACATTTTTTATTTTTTCGATATTTAATATGGATTTGATATGTAATATTTTCGAAAATATTAACTAGCATTTGCACCAGATGTTGCAAAGGAAACGCCGTAAGGCATACATTGAAGAACACAAATACAACAAAAAAATACTTATAAAGGATAAAACACTCAAACCAATATATTGAAAGCTCAACTCAATGACCTCAATGACTGAACCATTTAGTAGACACATCTATCTAACATAGATAGAGAAAAAAAATACTTACTTTGATAAATGATACAAATATATTGAACGCTCAAATCAATGCCCCATTAATTATAACCACTTAATAGACATATCTATCGACATTAGGATTACTCTTAAATGGCACCAGTCACCTGATCTTGTATATGGTCTCTTGCCATTCTCCTTCCTCTTTGTCCCTAACAGACGGCAATTCCTCTACTTACCATAAAGTTAGCTCTTATAGCACAAATGATGTGTCATTAACACCCAATAGATACTAAAAATGACAATACAATACAAAATATATCACAAGGTAATAGCTAAAAAGGAGCATATATCATATGGCCAACGATGATAATATCATTCAAAGGAAAATTAGTTTTACAATGAACATATTAATGGAGGAGGTATTCCCTTCCACTTTTGCGGCGCCAAACCTTTTGAGTCTCCATTTCCTTCTTACAAAATTCATTCCATGTGAAATCTTCTTCTTATAGTAGTGCTAGCAACCATTTCCCAAACTGGAGATTTTCTAGTTTCACATTCTAGTTAATTTTTCCACTGCAACATTCAGTTCCAACTTATTCAAATGTAATCAACGAGATTCATTACAGTTATAAAATGGCTATTTGATCTTATCTTCATGTCAACAAGTTGTTCACCAATTGCCATGTGTTCTTATATACTTATTTACTCTCAATTTGGATGGCGTGTACATGCAACTTGAAATTTGGTAATTTATCTTCACTGCCAAATGTACACCTGCATCAAAGCACTTGAGAGAAGAAATAATAGTTTTGGATTAGCAATTAAAAAAATATACATACAGATGGACTAGTTATGATGCTTCATTCTAAACATAATGTTTTGATTTTTTATTTATACTTAATAATAACTATCGTTTTTTCTTACTGGAGGAGAAAAAAAAAGAAAAAACCCTTCAAATTTACAGGGTGTTGCATTTGTTTATCCATGTTTATGGCTTCACTTTAAGAACAAAGGAAAAATGTAACAATTACTTGGTGACAATGGAGCATTTATTTTACCAGTGTAAAATGAAATATGGAACATTGGAAAATGTAACTGAAAACAAAAACTGATAACAATCATGAAAATGACAAGAAATCATAAAGCCCAAATCTTTTAAATTATGAATTGCTTAAAGTAAATTCATTTACCCAACATACTAAGAATATGAATTCCCATGACCAATGTGAGGTGAAAAACCGGAAAGAACATTTGAAAGTTTTTAAAAGTCATAGTGACGATCAGAACTCACCTTCAGGGGAATGCAAGAAAATGTAATAAAGTATTTGCAAACTTGTGAAATCAAACAACATTTATGAATATGAGGTTTTGGGTTAGGATTCTGGACATACAACATTAAATGAATTTTTAGTGCCCCTTTGATTAACCACCTAAATCAAGATGTTAAACAACTATCAAATTAGTCACTGAATGATGTATGCAACTTCGAATTTACACCTGGGTGCTCTAGCACATACGCTATTGGCTTTTTATTTATACTTAATAATAACCAGTGTTTTTTTCTTACTGAAAAAAATTCAAATTTACAGGGTGTTGCATTCATCTATCCATGTTTATGGCTTCATTTTAAGAACAAAGGAAAAATGTAACACTTACTTGGTAACAATGGAGCATTTATTTTACGAGTGTAAAATGTAACTAAAAGCATAAACTGATAACAATCATGAAAATGACAAGAAATCATAAAGCCCAAATCTTTCAAATTATGAATGGCTTAAAGTAAATTCATTTACACAACATACTAAGAAGATGAATTACCATGATCATACAAAAAAAATGGAGAATTCCTTGGTTGTTGAACATTTTTTCTTCAAAAGTAACACTCTAATTCATAATTAATATCATATTTTCCTTTTAAAGGATTTTTTTTTTTTTTTTTTGTTCCTATAAAGAGAAAATGTCTTAAACCTCTCTATTATTGAAAATATAAAGCTTACATTTCAAATTCAAAGGCCCTCACGCACCATCAAAAATAGTCCACATCCCCAAGCTGGGGACTGAACCTACTCAGAATACACATAGGTACAGAAGATATCACAACAATCATAACAGGATCAGAAACCTAAGATTAGAAACTAAGGTGTGATACAAACTTACAAGTCAATAAGTTTTGGGGTAAAATTTTTAATGAAATCATTTTCTGGAAAAGGGTGGTTTGCAATATCCCTGATGGATGAAGAATAGTATATGTCAGTGTCACTAGTATGAAGATAATAATATTGATGACAACCAAGTCTCTGTTACCAATCTTGTACCATCAATTGGTTTTGAAGCTTTTAATTTCCTCTTGCAACTGGACACCTTCAAGGTATTTTTGTGTAATAACCCTAGTTTTGCTAAAATAATTAAACCCTAGGTACAACACTTACATTAAGCCTATTCTCTGCACCATCAAAATCTATCCAGCATTGAATGCTTTTCTGAGCTTTCAGATTACTAATCTCCAAACTAAGGACTATAATATAACTAGAAATAAATAAAATATCTGAAAAATGAAGAGCATCTGGTTGCCTTATTTCTCTTAGATGGTAACATCATTTAAGGTCATGGATATAACATTTTCCAATGTCATAAAGGAAAAAGGATGTTAAAATTTTAATTGATCAAATTATTATTCACCATATTGCTTTCATGGTGTATGCAACTTCAAATTTAACTCTGGGTGCTTTGGCACATACGCTACTAGTTTTTTATTTATACTTAATAATAACTAGCTTTTTTTTCTTACTGAAAAAAAATAAATAAAATTTACATGGTGTTGCATTCGTCTATCCATGTTTATGGCTTCACTTTAAGAACAAAGGAAAAATGTATCAATTACTTGGTGACAATGGAGCATTTATTTTACCAGTGTAAAATGCAATATGGAACATTGGAAAATGTAACTGAAAACAAAAACTGATAACAATAAATCATGAAAATGACGAGAAATCATAAAGCCCAAATATTTCAAATTATGAATTGCTTAAAGTAAATTCATTTACACAACATACTAAGAAGATGAATTCCCATGACCAATGTCAGGTGAAAGACCAAGAAGAACATTTGAAAGTTTTTAAAAATCATAGTGATGATGAGAAATCACTTTGAGTGGAATGCAAGAAAATGTAATCAACTATCTGCAAACTTGTGAAATCAAACAACATTTATGAATATGAGATTTTGGGTTAGGATTCTGGGCATACAAAATTAAATGAATTTTTAATGCTTTCTTTAATTAACCACCTAAACCAAGATGTATGCAAGAAAATGTAATCAACTATCTGCAAACTTGAGAAATCAAACAACATTTATGAATATGAGATTTTGGATTAGGATTCTGGACATACAAAATTAAATGAAGTTTTAATGCTTTCTTTAATTAACCACTTAAACCAAGATGTTGGAGACTGTAAATTCTTATAGCTGTCTCATACAAAAGAAAATGGAGAATTCCTTGTTTGTTGAACATATTTTATTCAAAAGTAACACTGCAATCCATTAATTAATATCATATTCTTCTTTTAAAGGAATCTTTTCCTGTTCCTATAAAGAAAAGATGTCTTAAATCTTTTAAATTATGAATGGCTTAAATTAAATTCATTTACCCAACATACTAAGAATATGAATTCCCATGACCAATGTTAGGTGAAAGACCAGAAAGAACATTCAAAAGTTTTTAAAAATCATAGTGACGATCAGAAATCACCTTCAGGGGAATGCAAGAAAATGTAATCAACTATTTTCAAACTTCTGAAATCAAACAACATTTATGAATATGAGGTTTTGGGTTAGGATTCTAAAAATACAACATTAAATGAAATTTTAGTGCCCCTTTGATTAACCACCTAAATCAAGATGTTAAGCAACTATCAAATTAGTCACTGAATGATGTATGCAACTTCGAATTTACACCTCGGTGCTCTGGCACATATGCTACTAGTTTTTTCTTTATACTTAATAATAACTAGCGTTTTTTTCTTACTAAAAAAAAATTCAAATTTACAAGGTGTTGCATTCGTCTATCCATGTTTATGGCTTCATTTTAAGAACAAAGGAAAAATGTAACACTTACTTGGTGACAATGGAGCATTTATTTTACGAGTGTAAAATGCAATATGGAACATTGGAAAATGTAACTAAAAGCAGAAACTGATAACAATCATTAAAATGACGAGAAATCATAAAGCCCAAAGCTTTCAAATTATGAATGGCTTAAAGTAAATTCATTTACACAACATACTAAGAAGATGAATTGCCATGATCGTACAAAAAAAATGGAGAACTCCTTGGTTGTTGAACATTTTTTCTTCAAAAGTAACACTCTAATCCATTAATTAATATCATATTCTTCTTTTAAAGGATTTTTTTTTTCTTTTTTCTTTTTTTCTTTTCTGTTCCTATAAAGAGAAAATGTCTTAAACCTCTCTATTATTGAAAATATAAGGAGTACATTTCAAGTTTCTCCAAAAGGGCGGTTTGCAATATACTTGATGGATGAAGAATAGTATCTGTCTGTGTCACTAATATGAAGATAATAATATTGATGATAACCAAGTCTCTGTTACCAATCTTGTGTTATCAATTGGTTTTGAAGCTATTAATTTCTTCTTGCAACCGGACACCTTCTAGGTATTTTTGTAACAGCCCCAGTTTTGCTAAAATAATTAAACCCAGGTACAACACTTAAGGTACAACACTTACATTAAGCATATTCTCTGCACCATCAAATCTATCCAGCACTGAATTCTTTTCTGAGCTTTCAGATTACTAATCTCCAAACTAAGGAGTGTAATATAACTAGAAATAAATAAAATAAATAAATAAAAAATCTGAAAGATGAAGACCAACTGGTTTCCTTATTTCTCTTAGATGGTAACATCATTGAAGGTCATGGATATAACATTTTCCAATGTCATAAAGGAAAAAGGATGTTAAAAATTTAATTGATCAAATTATTATTCACCATATTGCTTTCATGGTGTATGCAACTTCGAATTTACCTCTGGGTGCTCTGGCACATACGCTACTGGTTTTTTTTATACTTAATAATAACTAGCGTTTTTTCTTACTAAAAAAAAAAAATAAATAAAAAAAATTCAAGTTTACGGGGTGTTGCATTCATCTATCCATGTTTATGGCTTCACTTTAAGAACAAAGGAAAAATGTAACAATTACTTGGTGACAATGGAGCATTTATTTTACCAGTGTAAAATGCAATATGGAACATTGGAAAATGTAACTGAAAACAAAAACTGATAACAATCAATCATGAAAATGACGAGAAATCATAAAGCCCAAATCTTTCAAATTATGAATGGCTTAAAGTAAATTCGTTTACACAACATACTAAGAAGATGAATTCCCATGACCAATGTCAGATGAAAGACCAGGAAGAACATTTGAAAGTTTTTAAAAATCATAGTGATGATCAGAAATCACTTTGAGGAGAATGCAAGAAAATGTAATCAACTATCTGCAAACTTGTGAAATCAAACAACATTTATGAATATGATATTTTGGGTTAGGATTCTGGACATACAAAATTAAATGAATTTTTAATGCTTTCTTTAATTAACCACCTAAACCAAGATGTATGCAAGAAAATGTAATCAACCACATGCAAACTTGAGAAATCAAAAAACACTTATGAATATGAGATTTTGGGTTAGGATTTTGGACATACAAAATTAAATGAAGTTTTAATGCTTTCTTTAATTAACCACCCAAACCAAGATGTTGGAGACTGTAAATTCTTATAGTTTCCTCGGACAAAAGAAAATGGAGAATTCCTTGGTTGTTGAACATAGTTTCTTCAAAAGTAACACTCCAATCCATTAATTAATATCATATTCTTCTTTTAAAGGAATCTTTTCTTGTTCCTATAAAGAAAAGATGTCTTAAACCTCTCTATTATTGAAAATATAAGGCATACATTTCAAGTTCGAAGGCCCTCAGGCACCATAAAAATTAGTTCACATCCCCAAGCTAGGAATTCTTCCTACTCAGAATACACAAAGGTGCATAATATATCACAGCAATCATAACATGATCAGAAACCTAAGATTAGAAACTAAGGTCTCATACAAACTTACAAGTCAATAAGTTTTGGGGTAAGAATTTTATTGAAAGCAGAAAAGGGTGGTTTGCAATATACCTGATGGATGAAGAATAGAATGCGTCAATGTCACTAATATGAAGACAATAATATTGATGATAACCAAGTCTATGTTACCAATCTTATACTATCAATTGGTTTTCAAGCTATTAATTTCTTCTTGCAACTGACCCCTTCCAGGTATTTTTGTGTAACAACCCCAGTTTTGCTAAAAATAATTAGACCCAACATACATATAATCAAGAAGGACAACCGAGAGCTTAACCTGAATAGATATCAATGGCTGATCAGGCTTGGGTATCCCTGGGCAAGCCTATTCTATGCACCATCAAAATCTATACAACACCGAATGGTTTTCTGAGCTTTCAGATTAAATGTCTGAATTGTCCCATTACCAGTTCTATACACAGTTGTTGCAAATATATTTGATATCAGACTGTTAAGATCAATACTCACATGATTATCACTAATATCCGCAAACTCAAAATCCCAAACGGTATCGAACTCCATGGCAAATATATGATTATAATCCTTTCCATTACTGGAATCATTGAAGAGACCAAACTGGGTAAAGCTCTATGCAATCCCTGAACTGGAAATCCTGCTATACAAGTCATCAGGGTGGGCTATTTATGATACAAACGAGTATGGAGCTCCGCTCTTGTGATCTAAGAAAACTGTTGGAAATGATAAATTCAAGATATCACACCATAATCTATTTTGCCAACTAGTCCTCAAACTGTTTTGGCAACAAATTTGTAACGAATTTGATTGAATGACTGAAAATATTGCAATCGTCTAACATGTAACCTTGTGGCCTACAAAGATGACAGGTGGGCAGAGAGGTGAGTTGATTTCAGAGAGAAACACCTTACGGCATAATAATAAAAATAATAAATATGTATACATAGAAGAAAAAATTATGAAGGGGCATATTTTAACATTTTAATGTGGAGAACATGAATTATAAATAAAATATTTCAATGTCAACTACATATATATTATACCAGCCTAGTTCCATCTTAACTCCAGATCTTCCAAGCACTTAGAGGGATCAAATCTTTTTCACTCTAAACGATGTTTGCATCTCAATATCAGATTTGATCCATCTTGATGCTTGGTAGATCCAGAGTTAAGATGGATATAGGTTGCAGGTTATAAAAAATGTGACTTACATTTTTAAATTTAACAATAGATTGAATTTTATAAACCCATATTGAATGAATTAAGTTGAATTTTTAAATAATTTATTATTAGTAATATTTTATACTAAAAATTGAATGAGTTTATTAATAACTAAGTAAATTATTTTACCTTTAATTATTTTTTCCTTGTCAGTATTGAAATATTTTGCTAATTAAGTTAGATTGAATATCAATGAGCTATTTAAGAAATAGAAAAATATTTCCATAATTTTAGAATCATAGTTTCAACCATACTAAAGTTTGTAATTTATAAAAAAAATTACATTTTTTTAAAGTAAGTCGTTTTGCATGCAATTTCATATATAAAAGTTTGATATAAGTTCACCAATACATAATCTATAATAAATATTATTTCATAAAAACAAACATCATGATGATAACCATCTAAATAGAATAAACATCATCTAAGATACACATTCGAATTCACTACGATCATCTAATTATATACACATCTAGCACATATAAACGTCATTAGCTAGCACATAAATCTAATAATGTAACAAAGTATCATCATCGTGATCACATATAACAAAACAAAAACATTTTAATCTAACATGATAACCACACACATCCTCAAATTAATATAAATCTCATGTCAAATAAATGCTATCATAGACACATCTATCTGCAAGCACATTAAATTAACATATCTAACATGAACTAACAATATACACATCAACACCAACATATAAATTAAGTACATAAACAAGAACACAAAAAATGCACCATATATATATACAAGCAAGTCAAATAAGTGCAATAAAATACTCGATAAAAAAGATGTAGAGTCGGGTTTTTCTGGAGTAGAAGATGATGAATGGTCAACTACTACATGATAAACATCTGTTGAACCCAACTGAGGTGGAGGAGGAGTGGATGGTATGCATGAGTAGAAGATGATGGATCGTCAATTACATCTGCGCCCTCAATGCAGTCTGGTGAACTCTGAGATGGAGGAGGAGGTGGATGGTTTGTTCTATCACGAGAAATATGAGGTACATCCTCTAGCTCTGACATCTCGTCATCAGGCGAATTAGGAGGTGTACTTCCAGATGGATTATTGACACCCTAACGGCCATAATCCGATGGGGTGGTACTACCAGAAGCATCATAATTTCAACGCTCATCATCATCATCGCCACCCTCATCTGATGCATTTGTTGCTGCATGATGCTAGCCTACATCCCTCATTGCTATCAATACCCTACTATATCTAATGATATGATGCATGAGAGACATCATCTCCTGTGTATAGTCCCTGTATATACCCATGCAACTAGGTTCTGTGGTGATATATTGAGCCCTCGCAGGGCAGACTCTCACATCAAACAAAACTTTGGCCAATCTATCGCATTAGTCTATCTGAACTCGTAGACTAGCCCCACAGCCTTAGATGGCCCCACCCCCCTTAGGATGTGCCTCACTATCTTGGGCCTTGCCCATCTCCTGATATCCTCCGACATTTGGTGGGGGAGGAGGCATGTCTTCATTGAATGTGTCGATGTCTAGAAAATATGTAGTACAAAAAAATTTAGATAATTTCATTAAAAAATTTAATAAAACAAGTTAAAGAACGTTTAAAAAAAATAATTCTAATTCATTAAAACAAGAAAATGAAACAAGATTAATTTAAAGAAAAGACTAATATTACCTCTATCATTTAGGGGCTCAATCGTTGTGAAGAAGATGTTGGGACACCCTCTCCAATCAATCATCATGTATGGAAATTCCAATGTGACAAACACATGCTCATCCTTGCTGCCCAGTAGCTCCAGTGCGTCGGGAGAAATCCTCTCTGGAAACTCTGGGAAGACCCTCTCGGGCATCATCTATCCCCACATGCACATATGGACCTCAGTGATCTACCTAGGATGACGATGGTCAAATGTAGCGAAAGGGAAGGTCTCCCTCCCATGTCTCAATGCATGACATCTATCTAAAGCCATGCAAAACTACCTCAAAAAATGGAAAACCATCTAATGAAATGTGGCATCTGAATCAAAGAATTAACATAATACAAAAGAGGGAAACTAATGTGCTTCCCATCACTACTAGGTTGTACAATGTTCATGACTAATAATGAGGTGCACCCAACCTATTCTAGAACAAAAGAAAAAATATTTAGCTGTCCACCACAAACTTGAAAATATGATGGATGAAACACATGAGACCCAACATATATTTGAGTGTAAGAAAACTGTCTCTGAGCTACAAAACCATGGGGAACATCAAGGAACTAGGGAAAGTCCTCCCCTCTCCTGGAAAGGCCAGTGATAAAATATATTTCTTCCTTAGTGGGCCTATACCATGTTGTAGTACCAACACAGAAAGCCTATGCCTAGGCAGTCCATCGGTGGATCAAATGCACCAATAAAATGGAGTGTGCCTTCACGGATGTAGCCTCCTCATGGTACTTGACGAGGCCTATATTCCTCAAGAGTGCTTGAGTAGCTGTAATAATAGGGTGAAGGTATAAATCCCTCTCCCTCTCTATGTCCTACCATGCTCAGACCATGTTGTATGGGTTTGTCTACTGCTTCTGCTCCTATTGCTGCTTCCTCTGTTGACGTCTCTGATACATGATTGATATATAAAATACATCAACTTAATACATAAAATACATTTTTTTTTTAATCAAATGAAACATGTATATATAAATATGGAAACATAAATTTCAATTAAAAAAAAATAATCCTGTGCGCACAAAACATAGTCATGCATTGGTGTTGGTGCACTTTCAACTATAACCGCACCACTATTGGTGTACACATAAGTATGACACACCATTTTTGGTTCAAAAATTTAGCTTTTGATAGTGGTGCAACACCCTTATGCACCGGTGTGCACGTATAACCTTTTCACATCGGTACAAAACATTCAGGTTATTGAATGCACCAAACTACAACTATATTTTTAAATATTATTTTTGCAATACGTTTAGTAAATATAAACGCACTAGATGTGAGACACTGATGTAGAATATATCATATTTCTTGGTGCATTTTCATTTACAAAACACACCACAATAACTGCAGCATGTTATGTTCATGAATCGACATGAGGCACACCCTTTAAATTTATAGGATGCACCAAGCCCGGTGCAAGCCGAACATATTGAGCGCACTACGTAGTGATTTCTTTTTTGCAAAAAAAATGGAAAAATTAACCTAATTCGCAATTCTAATCCACTTAAAACTTAAATTATAAATAAACATAGGCATTACCTAGACATTTGGTCATTGAGGAAGCATTGTAGACATGCCATAGGGAAAAACAAATTTTAACACCGTTTGAAAAAAATTGGAAACTCAAATAGTGAGCACGGTATAGAAAGATTGTGATCAAGAGAAGCACCAACATCGGGATGCTTGCATGTGGTAAGAGTGGCATTGGTTCTTTAGATATTTCCCACACTGTAGATGGTAAATATGAAAATTACAACCAAGAGGGTTTTTTTATTTAACCCTCCTACGGTGCGTTTAGCTAACCGCACTGGGGCGGGTTGTAGCCAAAAGAACCTCATTTTTTTTAATTAAAAAATATCACGGTGCATTTTGTGAGATGCCCTGGGACATTTCTATACATGTACTGCACCATTGGTGTGGTTTTACTATAGCACTGCTCTATTTTTAGAAATTAAAAACTGCCTAACCGTGCTCTTTAGAAGAAGCCCCAGGGAGTTTTCATACGTTTACCACATTGAAGCGTCATTGAAAAATAACACTACATTTTTCTAGAATTTAAAACTACAAAAATGATCCTTAGTGGTATGGACTAGGTCCTTTTTCTACATGATGGGCACCAATGCTATTGACTGTTAAAGCATCGATGGTTTGAGTGATTCAGTGCACCGTATCTTTTTTTTTTTTATATTGTAAAAATAAATTTTCCACAGTGCATCATTTATATGAAGCACCAGTGCTTGTATGTTTAGTAAATCACTGGTGTGTTTGTATATTTTATATGCGCCATCCAAAAAGAATCCGCTAACACATATACCCACCCACCTCTACTACAAAATAGATTTTTGGACTATATTTATAGGGGCTTCCTTGTAGTGTTTGGCAGAGGTCAACTTCCTCGAGTTGGATTTCCCTCAAGTCCTATCATGATGGCAGAGGCTCTTGATCTTACAAGTTAGAGGTGGGCAGAGGCTCTTCCTCTTGCATCTCAAAGGTGGGCGGAGGCTCTTCCTCTTACAACTCTAAGGTGGGATGAGGCGGGTGAGGGATGATGGAGGAGATCAACTTCCTCTTGCATCTCGGAGGTGGGTGAGGTCTTTGTCACGATGGCAAAGGATTTCCTCTTGTAGCTTGAAGGTGGGCAGAGGTGATCTTAGGCTAGGGCAATGGCAGAGGCTTTCCTCTTGTAGCTTGGAGGTGGGTGGATGTAGGATTGAGCTAGGGAGAGGGCTTACATGTTAGGTTAATAGGGAGATTTGAGTTGTTTTATTTTTTTATGTTATATATATGGTTGTGTTTCATTTTTTTATTTTTATTTTTTATAAAATACTAAATTTGCTATATTATAATATATATTAATATATCATGATATATTAAACTCAAGATAGGTACAGAGGGAATACAAATACATAGAGGTGGAGAGGTAGAGCGGTTGATAAAGGAGAGATGGAGATAGAGTGAAGGAGAGGGGAGAGAAGGAATTGAGAGAGAGAGAAGGAGAGGAGCAAGAGAGGAAGATAAAGGTAACAGAGAGAGGGAGGGAGACACAAAAATGGATGGGGGGGATATGGAGAGAGATATAATGAGAGAGGGAGAAATATAGTGATAGGGTTGGAGGGCAGAGAGAGAGAGATGGGGGGAGAGAGAGGGAGATAGGAGAGAAAGGGAGAGAGAGGAAGGATGAGAGAGGAATTGAGAGAGAGGAGGAGAGAGGGAGGGACAAAGAGATGGATTTGTAGGGGGAGATAGGTAGGGAATAAGAAATACATAGAGGGATAATTATTGATATTTGACGGTGAAGTGTATAGGAGGTATAAAAGGTGTTGTGACATAAGAGAGTGGGGATTGAGAGTTCCAAATCATAAAGTGCATGTGTGTTTGGGTGGGAATGAAGAGACTATTAAAAAATACTTAACACCATCATGAATGGAATGAAACATGTTTGGACTAATTGTTTAAAATATAACAATAAAATAATAATAATACTCAAAACATATTGTTCATTTTATCCACTTGGTGCAAACTCGTTTTTGAAAATAATAACAATTCAAAACATATCACTAGTTACACTTTCCAAATCCTACCATACTTGTATATGAGTCTTCAAATCCTCCCTTTCCAAGTTGGGCCGACCGACCAACTCGTTGCACAGGTGCCCCTGCTGGGTAAAGGCCTCGACGTTCCCAACATGCGATGCCCTGTGACATCCCCATGGGCACCTGAGCTCCCCACTATTGTGCAAGCACGCCCAGGCATGGGAATTCACCATGTTGTGCAAATTAGTGAACACAAATCATTAGATCATAATTGACAACCAAATATTGTAATTTGTGAGTACCATGCTGCATAATCAATTTTATAAAAATTATTATGAGACCCCATAATGGTGGGAAATGTTTTCAATGAAAGTCATGGGCTAAACTTACTTATTTTGTGTGGGAACCCCTTTCTAATTCGGGTCGACCCACAAACTCATCATATAAGTTTCCCTACCGAGCGGATGTCAACTTGGTGTGCCCAACTCGCGATGCCCCCAGGGAATCCCGAGAGATTTGCCTTTGTGTGGATGCATCTAAGGCACAATAATTCACCCAGATATGCAAATTATTAAAAAAAAATCATTAACTCATCAATGAAAACAAAATATTGTCATATGTCAGTACGCGAATGTTGCATAATCAATCAATTGTAAACCACCTTTTAACACCTAAACATTAATTTAGTTAATTTTATAAAAATCGTTATGAGACACCCTGTGGGAACTCAATTCATGGGAATTCATGGGTCGAACTTACTTCACATGTCTTCCTGACTGATATGTCTCCTAGTTCAGCCATCACCCATCACCTAAATCACCCGATATGTCTACTTAACGAACCAATAAAGTAAAGATCGGAAATTATGGTATAGACACAAATGAGCTTCTCTTAGTTTCAAGAATAATATATTCTATACTTAACAAGGCTAATCACCTGAAGGTGGAATCTCATATGGCCCCTTCACCCCCCACATCACTCTCAATTCCATGATACCCAATCTATCTCATAAAATATATTTGAAAGAAACACAATAACATTCAAACATAAAAACTAGGCAAGTAAAACTTTAAGGTGAACGAAAGAGAACAAACCAATTGAAAACATATAAATAAATACCTCATACTTTTCAAC
This sequence comes from Pinus taeda, assembly GCA_000404065.3. Lineage (NCBI taxonomy): Eukaryota > Viridiplantae > Streptophyta > Pinopsida > Pinales > Pinaceae > Pinus > Pinus taeda. The sequence continues at coordinate 302,462 of APFE030074028.1, read as the reverse complement.
ATCTTGATAGCATTAATATTATTCATCGTCCATCTCATCATCTGTATCATCTAGTTCAAAATTCATGTACAAAGGATTCACCATATCAACATCATCATCATCTGGAACATGCTCTTATATATTTGGTTCTACTTCCTCAGTTCTTCATCTGACACAATGTCAATATTATATTATTCATCCAAATTAACCCTCTGGTCCTCTACATTATCTTCTTATTCAATTTCATCTTCTTCAGCTACATTACTTTACGAGCCTTCCTCCGGGATCATATCTAACAACATATGGTCAACCCACTTTACTTGGAACGTCTACATAAAATACTTGTTCACATTGGCTTGGAAGAACATATCACTTTGATATTGGTTCGAGTTTCCTTGTGTCAAACATGATAAATCCGTTAACATGCTCAATATCAGTTCTATCAGGGTCACGTTCATGGATTTTTAACCTAAACCATTTGACATTGAACAAAACTATTTTGAAGGATTCAAAGTCACACTCAAGTATATCATGCAGATACATATAGTATCGATTCTCAGAGAGTTCTGGATGTCTTTCACCTCTAGAGGAAACATTGATAACTTGCAATATTGAAGTTAATCCATTATCAAAAGTTTTCATCTTTTCATCCAAACTTTTGATGCAAAATTTGTGACCATTGCACCACTTTTAATTGTGGCATTTCAACTGAAATACATCAAACGCATAAAAAAATCATTTTCAATTGATAAGCATGCACATTTATACTTGAAAATTTGAAAATTAAGGAAAAACACGCCATATGCATCAATATAATTGTAAAAAAGCTAAGTAGTATGGGTGAATATGCTTGCCTGATAATATTTTAAACCATATGCTAAATCAATTTCCCTTTGTGTAATATTTCTATATCCACTACGTTGAGCTTCTTTGACCAATGTAGACACACCACACCATGATAACCTACCATTATTAGCTTGTTTGCATCATTCAATCCATATCTTCATCAAATATTGATTGTTTGCAATGTATAAGTGTATTGCATCCCACTCTCGACCAATTATATTAAAATAAAACAATTCACACACACACACACACACACACACACACGCACACACACACACACACACACACACACATAATTAGTTACCATGTTATACCTTCAAAATAATGGATTATGCAGACATAGTAAAAATTAAATAAGTACGATATACATAAAAAAAGAAGTCAAATGTGATATAAATCTCCACTATATATCTACTTACATCTCACTTTTCTCATTCTACCTTTCCCTAGTAGGTACCCCCCTTCAACATTATCCACGAAGTTGACATCCTAATGCGATCCAATACATTAATACTATTTCCTATTTCATCACTATATTGACGAATATATACCATGGCTTGATATACCATATATCCCTCTACCATAGAACCCTCAGGACATGCTCTTTGTCTAACGAAAGCCTTTAGTGATTTCAAGTTCCTCTAAACCATCCACATTGATCTTGTGTGTATAGGTCCACACTTTTTAGTCACCTAGACTTGTTGTATGAGGTAGTGTTCTTGTGCATTAAAAAATAATGAAGGTAGATATGTTTGCATTTCACATAGATGAGGAATTTGTTTTCTCCAGTACTTTATATCTTCCTTATCAATTTCTTTATAAGATGACAAACATCTACAAATGAAGCAAGCAAATCAAAAGTTTCAACAAAAAAAGTATAATATAATACATGATGACAAGAAAACACATGTAGTTAAAAATATGTGACACAACAACTTGTAGAACAAATTACACTATGCACATAAATTTCCACTTACCTCATGTATTTTCTAATATCATAAATAAATTGTTTGACATTTTTGTCAAAATTTTCTGGGAGAGATAAAGGTAGAACATACTGTAACAAAATTAATGATCAATCGTTTTTGTTTCCTAAATTAGTAGAATAAAAAAACACTAATTAACAAGATGTTTCACCAATGTATAAACTATATATACACCAAAATAAATACGTTAATGAACATATGCCAATCATGAGTTTTTAGCCTACCTAATTCACCTTCCTTTGTTAGGATACTTTTTATGTTTGAAGAAAATCCAATTGGAAATTTAATTTCTTCAATAACCTCTTTAACATGCTTGCTTTGATGCTTTATCAATAACCATGGAAGGGTGCTTATATTTTGGTTGTCTTCATCGCTATTTGAATGAATCACACTTTGCAATGCATGACTGGCATCCTTAATGTCATTAAAAATATTGAAAATTATTTCTTTATCTCTCCTTCCATCTAAGATTCACCAGAAGGTATAATGGTTACATTCTTCTTGATGTGAATTGTATCAAACAAATGAAAATTTTCTAGGTGCTCATACTAGGGGAGTCTATTGAATTCCTTAGTACAAATTTTTATTCCTCGTGGAAGTGCCCTGTTATTAATGCCTTCACGACCTACAACGTGAATCATAGCTAAAGATACTATAACAACAATATAAATTTTCAATTAGTCTAATGAATAAAATGCCATAAAAAGGTAAAATAATCTAAACATGTAATCCATATTGATACTTAGAAAATTAGATCCATACCTTGAGAGACTCTATTATATTGCAACTTCCATGCATGAAGTGTCATTCTCTGTGGTATTAATCCAGTCTCTTCTTTCCCATTGAAAAAGATGTCTTTCAGTACTTCGATACCTATGGTTCTTAGAAAGAAAGTGTCTATACTCATCAAACACCTCCTCTCCAAAAATTCTTGAACGATGAGATTTCATCTTAGGACCACAAGCTAGAGAATCAAATTTACCCTTTGTTCAAGGACCTACAAGAAATGGAATAAATTTTATATCAATTATTTTATGTATAATGAAGGTCGAACTATTCAGAAAACATACTTCAAATGAAATTCATAAAATTAAATACTATTGAAGTGTGGAGTAATGTTATGGCATACCACATAAATGTGTTAGCCCCGAGGCATTGCATGGAATTCAAATTTATTTTGTGCAACTACTGGTCTAGAGATATCATACATAGTGACATTGTTCCATAACTCCACTAACTTATCGATAAAAGGCTTGATATATACATTCATATATTTGACTTGGTACTTACCTAATTGATTGAACATACAATACATAATTAATACATATATGAGTAAATAAAAAAATTATAAAACATAATTATAAGGCATAAATTAACAAAAAAATATATGACATAATTATGAAACAAACAAGACAAATGAGATGTTATTATGCTAAATTTTTTTATTCTAAACAAATGAATACCTAGAACAATCATTGTCAACATTATGTGCTACCACTTTATTGACTTCCGCATAGGAATGTAATTGTTGATAACAAAAATGGGCCGCATCAAGTAAGTAGATCTCGCCTCTCCAAATGGATTGACACCATTGACTGCTAATGAAAGCCTAAGATTATGAGGTTCTCTTCTAAACTCTGGTCACTTTTCCTCTATATTCCTAAATGCAGATCCATCTGCAAGCATTCAAATAACAACATCTTCACTTGTATTCCTTTCATGGTAACCCATAAGTTTTGCTATGCTTTTTCACTTGAACAATTTTCGTAGATGTGGAACTATGGGAATATAACAAAGAACCTTGAGAGGCACATTTTTGCTTACTTTATTGGTTTGATATCTACTCTCATCACATTTTAGGAATTTTTCTTTCAATGCATGTTCTTTATAATAGAGAATATCATCATTAGGGAATGCATGAATAGATTGATACTCCATTCCAATATCTTTCATAACAACATGTAAATATCGGTATGTACGAGGTAAAACATTTGGTGGTGGTAATGAAAATTCACCTAATAAAATACAACATAAAAAAATAGAATTGGTGAATGTACTAAACAATATTAATTGTACATATTTCATCCAAATGTTATAAATTAATTAAATGATGAAGATGAATGTACTAACATTAAAAACAACTGAAAAAATAATTTCTTTATCATGTATATAGTACTAAATGTCACAAAATATATTACATACCTTAGGAGTTGTGTCACACGTGTTTGACAAACCATTCACCATTTAATTTGACCAACAACAATACAACAGAGAGAAGAGATGTTTTTGAGCCTTCATAAAGAGGTTTAGTTGCCATGTCAAGTACAAGTAAATCAAAAGCATGAGCATCATACTGGCTGTCATCGTTATCCATTCCAACATTATTAAATGTATCCTGGATCAATTTATTTGTCCTGTCTTCTTCAACTATGTTGTCAACATCATTATCTTCTTCCATAGGATCATTAGCTTGATCCTCAATATTAATCTTTCCTTAATCTTGAACAAGCACTTGTACTACAACCACCTCTTCCACATTGAAAAATGCCCTAGGGGAGTGATACTATACAATTACTATTAATAAAAGTAATATTAACATATATATATATCTATATATATATATATATAAATATATATATATATATATATATATATATATATAATATATATATAAGAAAATATTGAAAAATCAATATAAAGCTAATTTACAAATATAATATATACGGAAAATGAAGACAACAAACAAAAAGAGAAAGACAACTAATTAGGTGAGACCAAGAAACAAAGAAAACAAATCAATGATGATGCTTGTGCAATTTTCAAGATATTTAAGAATATGTACTTGAAAAATTCTAAGAAAGATGTTACTTTTCTTGACATGTACGTCGAAGTGAGACACTTTTTGAGATATATAGTCATGAAAATAATAAAAAACATATTGATATTATTTTTCGTTCATCATTATAATGTCATATTCTTTATTAATGTCATATTTTGCATACTATACTTCAAAAAATTATCAATAATGCTCCATAAAAACCCATGATTAACCTCTAAATCCTTTAGTTCTAAATAACCCTCTAAACATACATTAAATTCTTAAACCCCTAACCCCTTAACCCATAACCCCTAAACCCTTAAACATTAATAATCCCTTATCCATAAGACCATAAGGTAATCAACCCTTAACTCGACCTAATCCCTTAATCGTCCCTAACGAAAATAATCAAATAATATTTCTAGCCCACATCAAGATGACAACATAGTTCAAACACCTCCCAAAAGAATATTATAAAATACATTTATAAAAGAAAGATAATATAATTTACAATACAAAGACATACAATATAAAATATAATATACATCTAAACAATTACAAAAACATTCTACAATAAAAATACATATAATAAATAAATTACAAATAAATGATATTCATATCCGCCTTCAGCGTGTCCATAGTCTCTACAATGTTTTTTAGCTGATTTTATTAGAATTCTCCTTGGCCTCAAGCCCTTGCAATTTCTATAAGGGCAATAACATTTTCCATCCTCACTAGAATCCCTCGATGCCGATCGCTACACGTATCCTTGGTTTCCTTGAGGAATGTTATGTGACATTTTTTGTCACCAAAATTTCCGTGATGATTTTTTTCAAAAAGTAACCCTCCAAATAAGCCTACAACCTTTAAAACAATCACAAATCATAAAATATATATATATATATATATATAATATATATAGCAACATGTCAAAGTTATATGAGTTAGGGCCTAAAGAACATCATAATAAATTATATAATATAAATATTATAGTTATTTTTATATAAATATATATTTATTTAACTAGTTAAACTAATCAAAGTAAAATGGTCCCATATTAGACATTGTCAATGAAAAAAACCATTAATAGTGGAATTGAACATTAAGCAATGATTATTTTCCATTTGTCAGAAATTGGACAACCCATTTTCATATTGGATACAATGTTAGATAACTGGCAGTAAAAGCACACGTTGAATATTTGACGACAAGAGGGATTATAGGAAATCGTCAGATAATCAGTGTAATAGGACAATCTTGTTGAGATTGCAACAATATGATGGAGCTTAGTGAAAAGAGTCGCCTTCACTAAGTGGGCCCGCAGGCTATTTTTGGCGCAAGTCTATTTTTAGACTATGTCTATTTTTAGACATATGGATCATGTCTATGGATTGCAGGTTGCTGTTTATGGATAATTGATCAAGTTGGGAAAAATAGATGGACTTCTATTTTTAGACCGCAGCGGAGTGACACCACAGCAGAGTGACTGCTCAGTATAAATATAGAACAGTCAAATATTATTAGCTCATAATAATATTTAGACTATAAACTTTGTCTTATTCTCTTGGAGCACTTCAGGATGAGCTACGGATGTGGTCCATGCAGATCCCAGAAGGAAATACGTGGTTACCTATGGGATGACTAATATTTGCATGCAGGACTTCAGTTAGAACTCAAGTGAGTTGAGTTTAGTGGACTGGAGGTGCAGTTGATGGAGTTGTGTTCAGTTTAGCTTTGTTAAACTGGTTGTATTTAGTCTAACTGGCAAATAGACTAGAGATGAGTTGGGTGAATTAGTTATTAATTAATTCACAAGTCATTAACTCATAATACAACTAATGAATACATCAGTTAACTCAGTTGCATGTCAGTGCATGTTTAGTTCAGCAGGGACAGGTGTTAGAGAATCAGATTGCTATCAGTTGTGACTATAGTTGTGCATCAGATCTTACACAATCAAGAGATTGAGTATGCCAATGAGTTTGCCCACGTATTTTCCCACATTGTAGCTTGTGCTCACGTGATTTAGCCAAGGAAATACGTGGTTGCCTTGGAATTATCATCAGTTCTTGAGCAGGTATTTAGCAGCGGAGGCAGGCAAGCAGCGAAGGAGATTTGAGCCAGTGATTGATTCAGATCTGAGCTGTATTGTGTGTAACAGAGGTGGAGATACTTGTGAGAAGTATTATGCTGTGTAATGTTACATGACTAAATCATTAATATACAGATAGTTGGGGTTTTTAGCGAGATGCTTTCCCCGGGATACATACTGTGTTAATGTGTGAATGCTCTTGATGTTTTATTGTTATTGATGCTGCTATATTGATGATCAACGTAGAGGAGCTTATGTATTGTGTATGTTTTCCGCAATAGTACATGATCAGGATAATCTCTGTTGAATATGTGTTAAATTATTCAAAATTTCTACATCCCTAACATGTTGCCACTTTTGTGATGTCTCCGGGGAGCCTGTTCTTCCGAGGATGAATCACTCTGGGTTTCCATCTCATACTCTGATGAATGCTCTGATGCCATGACTGCTATATGTGTACTGTGCTTGGACTGCCCTTTGATGATGGTAGTGAAACTGTGTGTTGATATGATCTCTGCCACCAAGGGGAACAATACAAAAGGGAGTGTTAGGAGGGGAATAATATGATGGGATTAGTGGTTATAGGGGGAAAGTTTGTTTAGGGATATGTAGGAGGGTTTGGGGATTTAATTGGGTAGGGTTTTGGGGTTTAATGTTTGACAAATGAGTAGAGGGGATGGGGAATAGGGGTTTAGTAATGCTTAGGGTAGGGAAAAAATGGGGAAAAATGGGATAAGGGGGCAAGGGAACAATGGAAAGGAAGGAAAAAATGAGAGGAGAAAGAGGAGCCTTGGCATCAACACACAAGTTTGCAACCCTAGCAACAATGGCTTTGACAATTTCAAGTGGTAGGTTTTAGGCGTTTTTATTGCAACTCTAAATGGCCATGAACCATCATTACATTCACAAACATACATGAGCCATCAAGATTTAGAGCCTACCTGTCGATTTGAGGGGTTTCAAAGACGACTTGATGCAATTTGGCACAATTTCGGGCCTTTGTGGGTGTGTGCCACGCAGCAAACCCAGTGCGCCGTGCTCTATGTGTGAGCCACGCCTGTGTTAAATTAACACTGTGGGGTAGCGCTGTGTGCATCGTGCTCCTCTGTGTGTGTGCCGCGCTCCTAAAAACGACTCCAACCTCTCCTAAAACGCGTGCTTTTCTCTCCCAATTACTTTGTTGTTTATCTTTACCTTGGTATGCTCAATGACTTTGTTTGCTTGTGAAAATCCTTTATAAAGACATTGGGAGTCATGGGTTTGATTTTTGCTTCTCCAAAACCCATTTTGATAATGTTTTGTTTTGACACTTTTCACTGATTTAAAGAAACACTGAATTTCACTTTTCCCTTTGAATTTTTAGCTAAAATGATGAATTTTTTTGGCACTTTTGCAGGGATCGCATGACATGGCGTTTGGCCAAGGAAGCCATGACTGTGCCTGAAGAGACCAACTGGAAACGTTTTTGAAAATTATCACAAATGACTCATTGTTTGCCTTTTCTTCAAGACAGAGTTTTGAAGAACAGTCGTAATCTGTTAGCATGACGATGAAAATCTTTGAATCACAACTTTGTAAGGGCCTCCCTCTGGCATGCATGGCTTTATTGGTCATGGTTGAAGACCAAATTGACTAATCCCTAGACCTAATGACTGAAAATGACTCATCCATTAAAGAGCGAACATTGACTGTCATGGACTTTAGTGAACATTGACAAAAGACTTAAGCCAACAGGTGCAAGACATGAGGGGAGATGACTAACATGACCTTTTCCGTTAGATTATGGCATGCCCCTAGTGGAATGCAGCTGAGTGAATGGAGTGGGACTCCTAAAAATGAAACGCAGAAAGAGCTTTGATCTCTGACGGAGGACTGACAAGACCGACTCTAATAGGACTAATAATGAGATTGAATATGTAATCTAACGAGTTTCATGACTTTTGTAAAGAGGCTGGCATTAAGAGGGAGACTACTACACCATATACTCCTAAACATAATGGTGTGGCAGAAAGGAAGAACCATACGATTGTGGAAGTTGTCTGTGCCATGCTCCATGATCAAGGACTTCCAAAGTTTCTATGGGCCGAAGCTGCAAACACCGCCGTATATGTACAAAACCAATGCCCTTATCAAGCATTGGGTTCCAAGACTCCTGAAGAAATATTCACCGGTAAGAAACCTGACATATCTCATTTTATAATTTTTGGAAGCCCTATATATTTTCTGTGCCAAAAGAGAAAAGGAATAAATTGGGTGCATCTAGAAAGAAAGGAATCTTCATGGGCTATGGTGAAAATACTAAGGGCTATAGAAGCTATGTAGCCAGTCAAAGGGAAGTCGTGATTAGTCATGATGTCATCTTTAACGAAGATATGGCTCTCAGCAAAGTGAACAATCTTCCTACATTGAGGAGCTCTCAAGAAGTTGACACTAGGGAACCGAAAGAAAAAGAGTATGACGAGATATTTGCGCTTGTTGCCAAATATACCACCATCCGCTCGATCATAGCCCTTGCAAGGATGGAACCTACATTAGATGGATGCCAAGACTGCATTCTTACATGGTTCGATCAAAGAAGAGGTATACGTGGAGCAACCCAAAGGATTTGAGATTTATGATCGAAAATCTCATGTGTGTAGGTTGAAGAAGGCCCTCTATGGGCTAAAGCAAGCACCCCAAGCATGGTATGAGAGGATCGATAGCTACTTGATCAATATGGGATTCACTAGGAGTGAAGTCGATCCCAACCTTTACTTTAAGGTTGAATATGACAAACCTCTCATACTGGTGTTGTATGTTGATGACCTCTTTCTAATAGGTGCAGACCCTCTCATTCACAAATGTAAGAGGGACTTGGCTTCTGAATTTGAAATGAAGGACCTAGGACTAATGCACTATTTCCTAGAACTTGAAGTTTGGAAGAAGCCAAGGGAAAATTTCCTATCTCAAGGAAAATATGTGGTGAAGATATTGGAAAGATTCGGTATGGTTGACTGCAAACCTGTGACTACCTCAAGGATCTTAACTTTCAGAAGTTATATGGTAGTGATGTCAAACCAGATTTGGGAAATGCCTCTGAATTTCATAAACTCATTCGCGTTGATGTTCTTAGTGAACCTCTGTCCGGACATATGTTTTTTAGTGAGCATGGTGAGCTCATATTTGGTTGAGCCTCACTGGATTGATGCCAATAATATTTTTGGATGTCTTCAGGGCACAATCTCTCATGGGCTAAGGTACACTGCCAGAGATGTGAGACTACTTGGATACATTGATGTTGATTGGGCAGGCAGTGTGGTGGATTATAAAATCACTTCCAAGTGTTTTTTCTCCTTGGGATCTACTTCAATATCCTAGACGAGTAGGAAGTAGAATTCGGTGGCTCTGAGCACCACTGAGGCAAAGTATATTGCTTCTAGCATGGCCTCCTATGAGGCAATCTAGTTGCGAAAGCTCTTCAGTGACCCATTTGGATTTACATTGGATATCACCATGATCCTATGTCACAGCTAGAGTGGCACTCATTTGTCAAAGAATCCCATATTTAATGATCACTCCAATAATATTGATATCAAGTACCACTATATTCGAGATATGGTGCAACGGGGAGTTATAAGGCTCCAACTATCGATACAGATGAATAGGTTGCCGACATTCTGACAAAGCCCCTAGGAAAGGTCAAAATTTTTTCTTTCCAAGAACGACTTGGTGTCATTCAGAAACCCTTTGATGAGAGTCTTGTATGATATATGGAGCTCTTCTAGCTCCGGGGGGTTGCAGGGTACTTCTTGGAGTGACATATTATCACAGGGTAAAAGAATCAAAACTTTCCCTGTAACACCCCGTGGCGACTATGTAGCAGGATGATTAGTTCTCCTATGAGGTCTGGATGATGTGTTCTCCATGATGATTATGTAGTAGGATGATTAGTTCTCCTATGACGTCTGGATGATGTGTTCTGCATGACGACTATGTAGCAGGATGATTAGTTCTCATGTGAGGTCTAGATGATGTGTTCTCTATGAAGATTATGTAGCAGGATGATAAGTTCTCCTGTGAGGTCTGGATGATGTGTTCTCCATGACGATTATGTAGCAGGATGATTAGTTCTCCTATGAGGTCTAGATGACGTGTTCTCCATGATGATTATGTGGCAGGATGATTAGTTCTTCTATGAGGTCTAGATGATGTGTTCTCCATGACAATTATGTAGCAAGATGATTATTTCTCCTATGAGGTCTAGATGATGTGTCCTCCATGACGATTGTGCAGCAGGATGATTAGTTCTCCTGTGAGGACAAGATTGATTAGTTCTCCGGTCAAGGAATCCTACCCATGTAGTCTGGGACTCATGGGAAGTACCTCTCATCTAATCAATGAGTAGGGAAATGAGAATAGGGACCATATTAGTACTAATGGACACATCACTATATCTACCATACTCCCTATGCTAGGATGACCTTCATTAATCTGGGATCAATGATACTGGTATGGGACCAATGGTAGGAGTTGTACCCACTATGGCGCTGACTTCGGGTCGGTTGAGACTGGTCTGGGACCAGTGGTACACACTCTAAGACTGACTTTAAGTCAGTGGAGGATGATACTGGTCTGAGACTAGTGGTAGGAGTTGTACCCACTATGATACTGACTTCGGGTCCGTTGAGACTAGTTTTGGACCAGTGGTACATACTTTGAGACTAACTTCAGGTCAATTGGGACTGGTCTGGGACCAGTGGTACATACTCTAAGACTGACTTCGGGTCAGTGAAGGACTGGTCTGGGACCAGTAGTTGGAGTGGTACCTACTATGATGCTGACTTTGGGTCGGTTGAGACTGGTTTGGGACTAGTGGTACACACTTTGAGACTAAATTTGAGTTAGTGGAGGATGATACTGGTTTAAGACCAGTGGTAGGAGGTGTACCCACTATGAAATTGACTTCAAGTCGGTTGAGGACTGGTCTGGGACCAGTGGTGCACACTATGAGACTGTCTTTGAGTTAGTATGATACATCCTCGATGACTTCTTCTTCTTCATAATTTGGACAAAGCAAAGCAAAGTAGAAAAAATCAGAGTAGAGTAGATTAGAACAGGGTAGAACAGAACAGAGCAGTGCAGGTAGAATAGAGCAGAACAGAGTAGGGGTCAAGTTGTAGAGGGAAATACATTTGATGGATGAATAGTAGCTATAGACAAACAAATCATTGATGGAGTTCTCTCTAGTTGAGAGGGAGTGTTAAAATTGGAAACTAGGGCCAAACTCTATGTGGGTCACCTTATTCATGGCTGATAATATTTTTCCTAGATTCCTCTCATCGAGAGGTGTAAGATTTATCTAAAGATCATTCGATTCCAATAAGTGTTTATGGAGATATGAATTGATTTTGATTATGGAATAATTATCAAGCCGACCAGCAACTCATGTAGGCTCAAAAGCCCAACAGACACATCTATTCATCATCAACATTTGTATATAAATGCAAGAGGTCTTTTCCTCATTTGGACACACACTGATCATCACATCTCTCTCTCTCACTAGTGCGTGGCGAAATCTTGCACTGGTGCATGGCGGATTCTTGCACTGGTGTGCGGTGAAATCTTGCACTGGTGTGTGGCGAAATCTTGCACTGGTGCATGGCAGAATCTTGTATTGGTGTGCAACGAAATCTTGCATTGATGCGAGGCGGAATCTTTCATTGGTGCATGCTAAAATCTTGCACTAGTGTGTGGCGAAATCGTGCACTGGTCCACGGTGAAATCTTGGACTAGTGCACAGCAAAGTCTTGGACTGGTGCACGGTGAAGTCTTGGACTAGTGCATGATGAACGACTCACCGGTGGAGACTTGACAAGTTTGATCTAGGGTTTGCTACCCTAGTTTAGGTCTGATCTGGGGTTTGTTGCTACTGATATAAATTAGATATTTGTACTATTTCTCTCTGCTGAATTATTGAAGATAAAGGAATTTGATCAAAGGGTTTCCCCATATTGGGGTTTGTCCCTGGCCAGCCGCCACATCTTGTGTCTCTTGTCTTGGCTTTTTTTCTGTCAATCGTTTAATGTTCTAATATATGGATAATAATAACAAAAAGAAGTAAATTGCTCTAAGAATAGAGCATACCATAACTTAACACTATACCATGTTGCCATACTGACCTATGTGTTTGCTACACCTAGCTAGCTTGTTGTCCATTGCTTGCTTGTTGTCCTGACCATGCTTGTTGTCCCTAGCATGCTTGTTGTCCCTGGCATGCTAGTTGTACTTTTCGCACAAAGTATCATGTTGTTGTCCCAATGTGTTATACTAGTAGCACTATGAACTTGCTATATCATACTATTGTATCTCACCATTGTGCTGCCCCTCATTATGCTATGATACACTTCATCGTTGTACCCATCATGTTGCAGCATTCATCAACATGCTACTGGAATATATTTGTTGCTTGCAACATCATGCTGCTTCAATGTATCATCATTTTTTTCTCCATCCAAGTGATTGTACTATTATCAACACATTCCTAACATATGTTGCCTTGCTGGACAGACTTCAACATATACCCTTCAACACTCTTCTCCATGTCATACAAGTCACTTTCAGACCTTCCTTCCTCCATGGTTGTGACTAGGGCATGCTTAAATAGTCTTCCTTTATATCACCCGAAGGACTGCAATCAGGTCAGCATAGAGCTTCTCCATAGGGCTATGTATAGGGCAGCGTAGGGTTCTCCATAGAGTTGTGTATAGGGCAGCATAGGGGTCTCTAATAGAGCTATGTATAGGGTAGCATAGGGCTCCCCATAGAGATTTGTATAGGGCAGTGTAGGGCTCTCTAATAGAGTTGTGTATAGGGCAAAGTAGGGCTCTCCATAGAGATTTGTATAGGATAGCATAGGGCTCTCTAGTAGAGTTTTGTATAGGGTAGCATAGGGCTCTCCAATAGAGCTATGTATAGGGAAATGTAGGGCTTTCCATAGCGTTGTGTATGGGGCAACATAGGGCTCTCCAATAGAGCTGTGTATAGGGCAGCATAGGGCTGTCCATAGAGCTGTGTATAGGGCAGCATAGGGCTTTCCATAGAGTTGTGTATAGGGCAGCGTAGGGCTCTCCATAGAGTTGTGTGTAGAGCAGCATATGGATCTCCATAAAGCTGTGTATAGGGCAGCATACAAATTCTCCTTTAGACCTGCAATTATATCTCTCCTTGTTGTGTTATGTAGGCTTCCTTCACTGTGTTAAAATCTCCTCCATGGTAGCATTAGGATCTAGGGCATCGTCTAGGGAAGCGTATCCTCTTTAGATCTCTCCTCCCACCAAAACCCAAAGACAAGTGGAGAGGAAGAGATCACCAAGAGGATGTGTGTCCAAATGATTTTCAAGGCATCTCTATTTATACTAAAACGTTGAGCACAAGTGGGGTTTATTTGGTTGTTGGCCGACCTTGACAAATTTTTCCATAACACAAATAAATTCATATCTCCATGAATACTTATCAGAATCGGATGATCTTTAGATCAATCCCACACCCCTTGATGAAAGGGATCCAATAAAAATATCAACTGCCATTAATAAGATGACCCACATGGAGTTCGGCCCTAGTTTCCAATTTTAACACTCCCTCTCAACTAGGGAGAACTCCATCTGCTGATCCATATGTTTGACTATACTATCTTTACCATCAATGCCCTGCACTGCTCTGCTCTACTGAGCTCTGCTCTGCTTTTCTTTGATCTGCTCTACTCTACTAAACCATGAAGAAGAAGAATTGATTGAGAATGTCTCATACCATTCTCTACTGACCCGAAGTCAATTTCATCTGAAGAGAGTGTTTCATATCACTCTTACTGACCCGAAGTCAGTTTTATTGATCCTAGATCAATAACACAAGAGAGTGTCTCAAACCACCCATACTGATCACAGATTAATTTCATTGATCCCAGATCAACGGAGGTCATTCTAGCATAGGGATTATGGTAGATACAACAATGCGTCCATCGATAATACTACTATGGTCCCTAACCCCATTTCTCTTCTCATTGATCAGATGATAGGTACTTCCCATGAGTCCGAAACTACATGGGTAGGATGCCTCGACATGAGAACTAATCATCTTGTACCACAGGAGAATGAATCATCCTGTCCAATAGTCGCCATAGGAGAACTAATCATCCTGGCCCACGGGAGAACTAATCATCCTGTCGCAAAGTCGTCAGGGGGTATCACAGGGGAAGGTTGAACCTTTCACCCTGTACATCACGCACCACCAGGGTAGGGTGAGTCACCCTGTGGTTATATGTCGCTCTAGTAAGTACCCCAAGCCCCCCAAAGCTCCCAGAGCTCAATGCATGCAACATGCAGGACCCTTATAAGAAGGTCTCTCAATGACTCCAAGTCATTCGGGAAAGTCACAGATTTGAACCTTTCCTGGGGCTTTGACAAAATGTCTGTGACCTGTACCTTAGTCTCAATGTGATGGAGCCTCCTCACTCATTGACTTACCATATCCCAGATAAGGTAGTATCTGATGTCTATCTGTTGGAGAAATCATCGAATACGGGATTCCTCAACAATCAAATTCCCCCTGGTTGTCATAGAGGATCACGATGGTATTCATCATATGTACAAACAATGCACTGAAGAGCTTCCACAACCAGGCAACTTCATACGAGATCATACTTGTAGCTATGTATTTGGTACTGGAAGTGCTTATAGCAATCAACTTTTTCTTCCTAATCATCCATGATATCAAAGCAAAACCCAAAGAGAATCAGCACTAAGAAATGCTCTAGTGATCCTCCACACTGTCTGCCCAGTCAACATTCGAATAATCATGTAGCTTCATATTTTCGGTAGTGTATCTCAATCCATGAGATATTGTGCCCCAAATATATCTCAGAAGATTCTTGGCACCAATCCAGTGAGGCTCAACTAAATATGAGCTCACCATGCTAACTGCAAAACATATGTCAGGATAGAATTTCACCAAGAACATCAATGCAAATGAGTTTATGAAACTCAGAGGCATTTCCCAAATCTGGTCTGGCATCATCACCATATAACTTCTAAAATTTAAAATCCTTGAGGTAGTCATGGGCTTGCAGTTTACCATTCCACATCTAGAATCCAACTCCCTCTTACTTCTACAAGTGAGAGGATCTACACTTGTCTGAAATAGGTCATCCTCAGAAGGTGCTGGTATGAGAGGTCTAACATCCACAACCTTTAAAAAATGGTTTGGATCGACTTCACTCTTAGTGAATCTCAACTTCATCTGACAGCTATCAATCCTCTCATATCAAACCCGAGGTGATATGCTTCAAGCCATAGAGGGCTTTCTTCCACTGGCACACATGAGATTCCCAATCTTGAATCTCAAACCCCTCGAGTCGTTCCAAACCTATGGACCTGCTACATGAGGGGCATGGTCCCCTTGTAATATTTTCTCTTCGGTACATCTCAGACATGTACATTCATGCTCCTTTTGAATTCAGGTATCCCTGTCATAATCTAACTTACATAACTCTGGTGTTATGTGTCAACTGACATGGTCCCTAGTGGACTTCCTGCCAACCTTGAAATCAAAGATAAAAGCATCTTTGAAAATTCTATTTCCAAACACGTACCGTTCCATCGATGAATACCACCCTGAAACCTTTTGAGTTGTACAAATGGTGCATGGAATCAGTAGAAGGCCTATGATGGATTGTGTAGTTGTGGTGAGGGATTTTCCCAATTAAATATGGGCTTATTAACTAGGTAATCCCTTCTATGGATAGAAGTGATCCCTATAGTCCAATGATTTGATCTAGTAACAACTGAAATAAATACATGCAAAACTCTCCTAGTTTAAATCAAAATGACATGAGAGAGGAAAGATGGCCTACCTCACTCCTATGTGGTTTCTTTTCAATGTCAATATTGATCTCCTCACTTCCAAGCTCGATCCTCGCTATTCTATTGTGAATGAATGCCTGAAAGAGAGATCAAACAAAGACAACAAATGAAAAACATATCATATGCATTCTAATGTAAACCATATGACAGATCAAGGAACATCATACTAAGCAAGTAATCAATTACACGTTTATGGAAAGTAAACGTGCATTGTATTCATAATAAACACAAGAGGGAAGCATACAACCATTGTCTTGTTGTTGGAAGCCTCCTTCGGGATGGGTATCCAAGTCCAAGCCAAGGCTTCTAAAGCTATCCCTTCTCCTTCACAAATTGGGAACAATTAGGCACAGTTTAGCAACAACATGATCAATCTAGTCTGACCCACCATTTGAGGGTGTAAGGGAATGCATTTATAGGAAAGGAGAGGGAGTTAGGGATCAAAAAAAGGGGGAAGAAGGTATATATCCTAAGGGGGAGATCCATAAATTTGGGATCAAGGACTCAAAATGGGAGAACTCGACCATATCCTTACTCAAAAATAACCAACTCATCATTCTCGAGACTTCTAGTAAGAGAATCTTATGCTCCATTTTTTAAGAAACTGCTTGAAGAGGATCATCGTGGATTTTCCTATCTAAAGTCACGCTGCTAGCACTAGTCACTAGTTAGACCAAAGGGAACCAACACAGGTTTTCTTGCTAAAGTAACACTGGGTTTAAAAATAGGTTTTTTTGAGAAGCTCTTGTAGAATTACTCCAAGGCATTTCTTCTTCTTTTCTTCAAAGATGCTCCGATCAATATTTTTCATGGTAAATTCATTGACAACTTTTCTTGCTTTACAACATTTTGGGCAAGGTTCGACAACTCAGTGTATGAGGCAGGGAGTTCGACAAATTATTGTATAACAAATTCCCCCTAAAGCATGAAGTCAGAACAGGAAGTGATGACTAAAGTGCTTTACAAGTCAAGGCAAGGACGTTGGATAACTACCTTCAGGAGACCTGTAAATTGAACATAATAAAACATAAATGACATCTTTGAGTAGGAATTTAATAATACACAGATCCAAGGCATGGGCACAACCATTTAAGTAGAAAGGATCATGTGTATGGATCCACGACATGGAGTAGCCATCTGACTAGAAAGGATGATATGTATGGATCCACAACATGGATGCAACCATCCTACTAGAAAGGATCATATGTATGGATCCATGACATGGATGCAAACATCCAACTAGAAAAGATCATGTATACAATCATGAACACTAAATAACTCCATGCAACCTAGATTTATTAGATGAAATCTAGGGCCTTCATCGCTATCCCGATCCAGCCAAATTACGAATCTAACCATGTGAATCAACATGTCGGAGTCGAACATGGTAGAAACCACCTGATTACCGGTCAATGATGTAAATTGTTAACAGGTACAAGAGAAACCACCAATAGTGACAATGGATCTCAAGTTACAATAACACAATCCACGAGTGTGAATAAGGAAGCTGAAGTCAAACAATCGTAGAATCATCCGAACAAAGGCCAATGATGTGAGCCTATCATTGAATGCAAAGAACCTACCATTGAGATATGCAAGCTCTAAGGTACTAAAAGGGAGTCTCTAGATCATCTTCCTGGGTAATGACCTGAAGTTGATAGGAAGTGATCCGTCGAAGGAGGGAAATAATTTTTCCCACATCATTGACACAAAATAAAGGAATTTGAAAATTTGGTGAGAGTGATTCAGGATTGTAGCAGAGAAGATAAAATGGGATATAAGAGGTATGAATTTGTAAACGAAACTTCTCTTGAACATATCGGCGACATGACTCTAGAGTTTGGCAGCATTTGACTCAAAATGGGATCAATGGTCATGATGAAAATAGGATATGATCGAATGAGAGGTAAATGGATTTCCCAAGCCTAGAAAGGCAAGTGATTAAGTGAGGATATCCCAAACCCGACATGAAATGCCGATGAGTATCATATTCAAGAGAAACATGCCTACTTTCATACAAAATGCAAGACACATTTACTTCCATTTTTTCCCTACTATTTCTAATGAGTTACTCTTTATTTTTAATCACAAGCTTGAAGAGGATACCATATGCTTGTCATATAAGTTCATCCTTCATATGAATCCATCCTTGTAAGTTTAACGAGCCCTAAGAATGAGTAACTCGGACTCGTCATGGTGACAAGTCCTGCGTTGTTTGAATTTTACGAGTCCAATGGAGGGGTAATTCGACATCTTTTTCATGTTTAGATAGCTTGGAAAAGAGGCAAAAAGGAAACTATAGATGTCCCATTTCAAAGATAGTCTCTCAAATGCAAAAAGGTAGAAAACAATATCCAAGAGAACCTCTTAGCTATGTTCAACTAAGGTATTCCTTTTTCATAGCTAGTCTATCTTAGTCTAGAAAAGGGTTAAACTTATACTGAGTAGACATATTTTAATTTACTTTTACGAGTTCGAAAAGACAAGTGCTCGTCAATATTTTCATATTCTTGGAGTTTGAAAATAATTGAAAGAGGACTCCACCTGGAGGAACGAGTGATATAAAAGGATAGGAACTGGTTTCAGTCATGATGGAACTACTCAAAACATGTAAAGGTCAAGAAGCTGGCTAATAAGACCACTCATCGTAGATGCTCCTCAGGTAACGGTAAAATAGCCCAATGAAAGCATATGATTGGCCAAAGAGATGGTAACAATGGAATGAAAAAAACAAGGCTCCTCTAGCAAAAACATGCTGATAAAAATGGCAATCATGAGAGGTAAAGTGGGAATGGTTTCATTTTTTACAGAAGCTTGAAACATGGAAAACTATGCTTGCGTATACTTGAAGATAGTTTCATTTTTTCACAAGATTGAAACATGAGAAAAAACTATGCTTGGATTTGGTTTCATTTTTACACGAGATTGAAATGGAAACAAACTAAGCTTGGATTTCATTTCATTTTTACACAAGATTGAAACAAAGATAAACTATGGTTGAGATGAGTTTGTATTCCCCCAAAATAATGACCCAATTCGAGCTACATGCCCCCAAGCTTCATTTCATTCACCTAAGAAGACCACTAGTTACTAACAGGTGGATAGAATGAAGGTTCACTCATGAGATCAAGTGAAAGACTAGACTGATATTTTAAGAGATCTGATCAAAGAGTCAAATTGGAAGGGGGTTTGTTTCATTTTTTAATGAGCTTGACATAGGAAAAGAACCATGCTCATGACACCTTATTTCATTGTTTAATGAGATTGACACAAGTAAAGGAACTCTTCTCTGACACCTTGTTTCACTTTTTAATGAGGTAAACTATCCTCATGGGGAACTATTTCATTTTTTAATGAGGTTGACACAGTGTTATCACTCTGTAAATCCCTTTAGGCAGAGGAAAGGGACACAAATGTAACCACAAACCGCTATGGGCTAGAAAACTAGCCTTTCTAGATGGAGGGGGCTCCCTAAACTAATGAAAACTAAATATTTGAATCTATAGCATACAAAAACTAGTTCTGGGAGTATTTAGATTTTGATAGTGAAGGTGGTAGATGATTTTTACAAAAAAAAAACTATTGACAGTATAAGTGATCTCTCTATTGTGACATGTTGATTTATCTCCAACCAGCTTCATATATGGAAGCTTAATTAGCACGATGTTTAGAATGAATAACAAAATTGTAGTATAGAAAAGGTAGAGTATCAAGACATTTATGAAAGAGAAGAAATAACAATATTTATCACTACAGCTCTGATCAATGAACATCAAGAAGAATAGACAATAATTTTAAAGGCATACATACTTCATTTGCAACTGCAATATACTTGGTCCAGTAATACATGAGAATATAAGATGAATTCAAATATAACTGATCCCCTGCAACTTTAAAACAATATGAAGAAAACAAACAAGAGAAAGGAACATAAACTGAGAGAGAAGAACTTATTCCAAAAATATTCATACCATAAGAATCTCCATAGATCAACTGGAATCCCTTCAACATTCATGCATGTTCACTAAAACCAAATCATAAGAATGACAACAATAATTCCTCTAGCAATTGAGGAAACCAACAACAACCTTATTTTTCTTCATTTATGAAAATATATAGTAGAAACATGGATGAAAATCAGTTCAAGTTCACTGCTTCTTCGATCCCACAGAGGACCGATTCAAAATTGGGAAAATATAGTAAGTTGTTATTTTTTTGACATGATTTTCACCCAAACATAAAGCATAAGGCATCCTTTTGTATTTTTGAAAGCAAAAACAACCTATTTAAATACAAATTATCTTAAAAAGGTCTTCGGACTGATAAAAATGTCTGAAATAGAAAAAAACATAAAATTTTCTTTTGTAACTGCTAGAAAGCCTGCGCATCAGGTGTGTAGTGCCCAAATATTCATGCTTCTAGAACCAACACATGACAAGCATTTGGTGTGGTGAGCTAGACACCATGTGTACCCCATGCTAGCACCTTCAAAACTTGACAGGTAACCATCATACTGTGTATGTGAGATGGTTAGAGCATGGGTTACATAGCGAGTGCACAGTGCCTGCGTAGAAAAATTACTGCAACTGTTCCTTGAAAGTCCTTCATTTCTCCTAAATGTTGTCATGACACTATTATGTTGATCATATCAACCTTAACATATTAATACATCAGAAAATTAACAAAAAACTTGAGAATAAAACAAGAAAGCCTAATCATTTCCTTTTCCTCTTGTTTGATAATTACTGCTAGAAGCTTTGATGCTAGGAGTCTTGGACTTGGGATTTGGAGTAATGAGGTCCTGTTTCTTCACAGGTGGTGACAAAGCAGGTGTGGTTTTGGATTTAGGATCAAATTTTGGCATTTTCATGAGCAGAGGTACTACAACGGCTCCCTCATATCCCTTCAGTAATTTATGTGCCTCCTCTAAATCCCACCTCATAGTTCTTAGCTATGCATTCAGGACCAAGTTTTTGACATACAAGTTTTTGTATTGTCTCCTAACTAGATGTGACCACTTGAAAAAATGCTTACTCTTGTCAAGAGATTTGGATGCCTCTTTGACTTCATGGTCACTATTTTATAGAATATGTTGAATATAATTCTTATACTCCAAATTTTGTTGCCTGAATTGATTGACCTCATCTTTGCTTCCCTCTAACTCCTCCAAACACCTATGATACTATTTCCATTGACTAAATGGGGGTCTACCAGGGGATTTAGCTATTTTTTTCATTTGTTGCACGTACTTAAGATTTTATTTAAACACCCCTAGTGTTGGCTCACTAGACCCCACTACAACATTCTTAGCTTGTTCAACCAAGGTAACATGCATTTTCTTCCCTTTGGTGCTTGTTGAGCATGACTCTGTCTTGTCTTCTGTTGGTTTAATGGCCTGTTTTATGTCTCTGTTCTGCTTCTCTAGGAATGTTATTCTCATTTGGTTTTGAACAGTGCCTCTCTCATGTTTACTATCTTAGGATCGTCTTCTTTGTACTGCGCAACAACTGTCTCAAATGGTGTTATGTCCTCTTCATAATCTGATTGTACCATTTCTAGACCCTTGACCTCATCCACTTTGTCATCCACCTATACATCTATCTACTTGTCTTCAGATATTTCCACAATTTCTTGAGGGACTGCATCTTCCTAGTTTTTCTTAACTTTATACCTTGTTCTTGGTCTCATCACAAACTCATCTTGGATCGTGTCTTCAGTTTTGACCTTAAGTCTAGCTTGTTGAGCTGATGTTTCATGTTCTTCTATTCCTCTATCTACCTTGTCATCCTCTATGCCTTGCAACTTAGTTTTCTTTCTCAACTTGCCTGCAAATTTCTTGCCTGGCTTGGAGCCTTCCTTAATTATGGGTTTCATTTCCATGTTTGAATGCGTTTTGTCCTTCTTTGGATGTTCTTTCTTGGGTTCTTCTTTATCTATCTTGATTGAAGGTGACCCAGTTTGTGGCAAGAGGCCAATACTTGCAAGATAATCAGAGGAAAGAATTTTCTTTCTTTCAACAACATGCTTAACTAAGATTTTGATCAAAGAGAAATGGAACAGACTTGAAGCGTGGTTAACCTTTTGAATATGTACTTTTATGGCCATTCTTTCTAGACTCTTAAGCAATAAATAAGGGAGGTTCATGGGTTTAATTTCAACGAAATGCCACAGAAACCTGAGATGGTACTGGTATATTCTAATGAACCTACCCTCACAAGTAAAATATATTTGGATAATGTTCAAAAGGTCTACATATGATCTAAAATTGATCTAAGACAAACAATTAAGGTATTACAGACTCATGTGCATGGATGTGCCTATGTTATTTTATGCAATTGATCGATAAGATTGCGAAATACATAAACACTGAAGCAGTTAGAGAAAACATAGCAGGCAAACATGTAAACACAACAAGTTTAATAAGGAGTTCACCCAATACTCTTGGTCTACGTCTCCCGGTCCAGCCTTCAGTGGTGGCATCTCTATTATGTTTTCAAAAGTAGAGCTTTTACAACATTGAGCTCAATTTGAGTCTCACGCAATAGATATGAATCAGCAAGACTGTACTTGGATCCCCCAAGTCTCTGGAGTACATAGACTCTACTCATTGAAACTCGACCTCTATTGGTCACAGTAGTATGAGCCCAATCAGAGACTCATACATGACAGGCATATACAGAGGAGTTCACTTGAACCTCTCAAGCCTTCTCTGGAGTTTACACACTCTCTAACTCTCTCTAGATCTATCTAGCTATATGTTGCCTTTTCTCATGTAGGTCAGCTCGGCTTCTTCTCTCTGCTCTTAACTAACTCTCTTTCCTGCTTCTCTACCTTTTTTCTGTCTCTTTCATTTTGTGTCTTTAAAGCCATCGGCTTCCTGACTATTCATTTCTGATCCTCGGCTTTCTGGTTTCCTTACCTTTCTTTGTCTAAATCCCTCTATTCAACGTAATCATCACTGTATAATGCCTCACAGGGAGGTGGCCACCTATTCCATAATGGATGAGTGTGTCAGGTTCACTGGAAATGTTTGAACGACTGTTATTTCCATTTGCTCCAAGATTGCTCGTGAAATACAATTCTCCGCCAATGCATCGTCCATATCGGACTTCAAATATTATATAATTCTGCCTATTTACCCCACCAAATCTAGTCAACCATCAGATCATGTCTCCACCTTTGATCTCGGGCCTCCAGATCCAATGGTCATCGCTCATATCAGGAAGATAAGTAACATGACGTTTACGCATCCGATGTGAGCGGTTTTCTCTCTCTTTTTCCAGACGTGTGGCACTCGCTGTATGGAATCAGGTGGAACTCAGTTGAAACCGCTTACCACTTGAAGCACTTCCATCAGAACCGAGGCATCATTTTCCACATTTTATAACATTTTTGGGTCTGGACGCTCGGGCCTTATCCTTCTTTGAGGGGTTTTCCCTGCAATATGCGATCCCCGTTTCACGAATTAACCCCTGGTTTTGCCAATTTGCGCCAACGTGCGTTACCATGGGCCAATGGTCTAAGCGCCTGACCAAGGGTCCTTGTTGATCCACACTGATCACAAATTTCCATTGTCACGAGGGTATCTCTGATAATCTTGACCTTTATAAGACTTTGAAACTTTGGCATAATATTTAAGAATTCATGAAAATTTAGAGAGTGTTCTAGTATCCAATTCAGATCACGACCTTCCCACTGAAAAAAATTTTGGACCACCAAAAGTTGGTTTTTAAGCATCAATCAAGTGAGGGTATAAATTCCTCGCTTGCCCAATTTCTATCCATCTTGTGTTGCTTGGTTTTGAACCTTTGAGCCCAATCCTGAGGTAGTCAACACCCCTTCTGTGTGTTGTCCTTACCTTCCTGTCCATAACGGTATCTTCCTGCAATTCATTGAGATATTCAGGCAATAGATCATCAATAGAAAGAAATTGGCTCTGATTTTCAGGATCTTTAATCAATGAAGGTTCAAACAATCTCAAGATTTCTGCGTTAACTACAGTATAGATGTGCATGTAAGCTGGAAAATCAAGGTGGAAAGCATTTTCGCCAATTTTCTCAAGTATCCTGAAAGTTCCATACCTTATTGGCTTCAGCTTCTTACCTTCACCTTGCATTATGTCTTTGCTGATATACAACCAGACTTGATCACCAACTTGGAAACTATACTCAATCCGATGCTTATCATGCCTTGCCTTGTACTTGGCTTGGATCTCTTCCAGTTGTCCTGTACTGCTTGGTGAATCTCTTGGATTTTTTCAATCAACTTGGTTTCTTTGTCCACATCACTGTGTCCATCAACCGCTATGTCTTTACCAAAGACAAAATCTAAGGGAGACCTTGGTGTGAAACCAAAACAAGTCTCAAAAGGAGATCTATGTGTAGAAGAATGTTTAGCTCAGTTGTAAGCATGCTACACATAGCATAGGTGTTCATCCGAAAGCTTAGATGCTTGCTGCAATAGCCTATGAGCAACTGGATCACTGTCCTATTGACCACTTCTGTTTGGCCATCTGTTTGTGGATGAAAGGTTTTACTCTTATTCAGTCTGGTGTCCATCAATTCCCATAGACTCAACCACAATTTCCCAACAAATCGGGAATATTGATTAGATACAATGGAAGTGGGTAATCCAAAATGAACCCATACATGCTGAAAGAACAACTTTGTTGTTTGTTCAGCTGTAATCTATTTGTTACAAGGTATTAAAATACACATTTTGCTGAACCTATCCACAATAACATATAAATAGTCATGACCCTTTCTAGATTTAGGCAATCCCCCAACGAAGTCCACGGAAACACTTTCCCAAGGATGAGAATGAACTGTTAGTGGAGTGTACAAGCCTAGTTTTCTATTGTTGGGCTTGCTTTTAGCACACATGGTACACCCTCTTACATATTATCTAGAAACTGTTTCATGCATTTTTGGCCAATAACAAAATCTTTACAACTGTGCAACTGTTTTACTTACACCAAAGTGACCTGATATTAAAGAAGTATGTGCTTCTCGAATTATCTTTACTCTTTCAGTTTGTGGAATGCATAACTTTCCAAAATGATACAAGAGTTGTTCCTTAACATGATAATCCAATTCTTCTATTTGTTTGCCAAGACTTAAAGTTGCATAAACATCTTTAAAATCTATATCTTGAGCATACTTTTCAATGTAGCTTTCATGCAATACTGAATTATGCTTAAGTATAGTGGATGCATTTATGATTGGTCTGGACAACATATCTGCAACTTTATTAGGTATTCCTTTTTTATATCTAATTACAAGATGAAACTATTGTAGAAAACCCATCCACCTATAGTGTCTTGATTGCTGCAACTTAGTTTGTGAGTGTAAATATTGAAGTGGTTGATGATCAGTATGTATAAATGTCTCTTTTCCCATTAGATAATTTTTCCACTTTTTCACACTCTATACTAATGCATATAATTCCTTATCATATGTGGGATAATTAACTACTGCAGAATTAAATGTCTCAGAATGATAACATATGGGTTTACCATTCTACATCAACACTGCTCCCATGGCATAGTCACTAGCATCGATTTCAATCTCGAATGGTCTTCGAAGATTAGGCAATGCTAGTACTGATGCTGTACTAATATTTTATTTTAAGGTTTCAAAGGCTTTCTACTATTTGCCTCCCCACTGAAACACCTTGTTCAATCCTGTTAAAGCATGTAAGGGAGCTGCAATCAAGGAAAAGTTAGAAATAAACTTTCTCCAATATTGTGCTACTCCTAGGAAGCTTCTAACTTCAATAGCAAATTTGGGTTTAGGCCAATTTGCAATGACTGCAACCTTAGAATGATCTATTTTCAATTCACCACCCCCTACAATATGAACCAAATAATTCAAAGATGTTTTTCCAAATTCACATTTTAAGAGCTTAACATAAATATTCTCTTTTTTCAAAACATCTAGAGTCTACTTTACATGCTTCAAGTGTTCTTCCCATGTTTTACTAAATACAAGAATGTCATCTAAATACACAATGAAAAAATTATCAATAAAAGGTCTGAATACATCATTCATTACTCTCATGAAAGTAGTAGGAGAATTAGTTAAGCCAAAAGGCATAACCAACCACTCATACAATCCCTACTTTGTTTTGAAAGCAGTCTTCCATGCATCTTGCTCTACAACTCTGACCTGATGGTAGCCACTATGCAAGTCCAACTTGGAAAAATAAACAGCTTCTTTCAACTAATCTAATAGATCATCTATGTGAGGAAGGGGATAAGGATTTTTTATCGTTATCTTATTCAGTGCTCGGTAATCAATTCACATTCTCCATGAGCCATCTTTCTTTCTCACCAAGACAATTGAAAATCCACATGGTGATGTGCTAGGTCTTATGAACCCTTTCTCACGCAACTCCTGTACCTACTTCTTGATTTATGCATTCTCTAAAGTGGACAACCTATACATTCCGATGTTAGGGAATGGAGCATCTTGCTACAAATTAATATCATGTACTATTTCCTTTTTTGGTGGCAGACCTTTAGGTTCTTGAAATAGTATATCATATTCTGAAACAACTTTTTCTAAATCAACTTGTTGTTTAGCATTACAGCCCTCAAATACATTGATTTTATCAGGTTTCTTTTCCTTTACAACCATCAGTAAAAATTGTTTGCATGAATTTACAATTCTTTTCATCTTCCCTGAGTTTATGAGAGTATAATTATCCTTGAGTTTATGAGCTCTTACAATATATTCAATTCCATGTTTAATTAGCTGATACTTTTTTTTTGCCCTATAGAAAATAGCTTTTCTATCATACAAGTAAGGAATTCCTAAAACAATTCCACATATATCCAAGGGAACAATATCTAACTCAACCTCATCTACAAATGTTGACCCAAAAGAAAACCTAAGTTTACATTGTTAGTCACTTGTAGCTTTGCTTTATCACATAACCAACCTAATGGATATGGTTTCTTATGAGGTGTGGTTAGTAATCCCAACTTCTTTACAATTGCTTCAGAAATTAAATTTACTTGTGAGCCACTATTAAACAAAGTATCAAGCTTTTGATGCTTGGAATAACTCTAATATGAAAAATTTTCATGCCTTTTCCTCTCATTTTCTTCATTATCAGTAGATTGTGTAGAATTACTAGTAGATGCTTCAGAATTTTTACCTTTTATACCTTTGGTTGTGATTTTTTTTTCATCCCCTGAGTCTGACCCCAAATATTTTTGAATAGCTACAACAGTCTTCTTCTTTTTTCCATCATACTTCTTGGGTTTCAGTGCTAGATGCAGAATCCAGAAGTGTTCATCATCATGCCCATCCTTCTTGCAGTGAGTGCATGAATGTTTGGTCTTTTGTACAACATTTTCCTTCCTCTCTTTCCATTTTTTCTTTCTCTTTTCCTTATTCTTACTTGCAGTGGGTTTTGATGATCCCCCAACTTTTGGTTCACATTCTTGCCTCTAGCCTCTAGATGTGTAGCTTGAACAGATACCTCATCTATGCTAGTGGGATTAAACATGAGAATGGTATGCTTTAAATAGCTGTGTAGACCACCTATATACTTCAGCAAAGTTTCAGGTGAGTCTAAAGAGATTCCTAGAATCAAAGCTCTTTTCCTAAATTCTTGGGTGTAACTTTGTACACTTTTCCCTTTCAATTATCAAAGAGTTTGCCAACTCATCACGGCTTGCTGCATATAAGCTAGTGGATAGAACTTTTTTTTAATTGCATAAACAAATTCACTCCAGACAGAAAGAATTTTACCATGCTTCTTCATGTCAGCTTGTGTCCTGCCTTCCCACCATACTAAGGCAGTGCCTCCAAGGTGTAGGCTGGCTAGCTGAATCTTACTATTGTTTGAATCAATGCTCTGCACCCTACACTACACATCAATTTGTCTAATCCAATTATCCAATTTTTGTGCATTCAACTCTCCATCATATATTGGCAAATCGAATTTAACATCTAATTTAATCAAAGATGTATTATTTTTATTTTCAGGGCTATCAAGAGGTGTGGGAAGCTTTTCTTCTTTCCCTTTTCCTTTAGAATGGTCATGGAGGAGAGATTATTCTGCTCCTTTATCTCGTTTAGAGTTTGATGAATCTTCCTCTCTACCTTTCTTAAATTCTCTATACATTTCCTCTACCATGGCTCTCATGGTTATGAAACTATCCATGAACTGAGGGTATGATTCCAAGGGACTTTCTTCAACCATTTTCCTCTTAGGACAGACTCTTTCAATTTCTGGGTTAGTTTCAACCAACTCTTCTTCTCCTAATTTAAGCTTTGATCTAGTTAGCATTCAACAAAAAAAATCCAGCACAAGTTTTTCTAACCTTAGTAACCTAGAGATCTGATACCGCTTGTTCTGAAATTAATCTAAGACAAACAATTAAGGTATTACAGACTCATGTGCATGGATGTGCCTATGTTATTTTATATAACAGATCGATAAGATTACGAAATACACAGACACTGAAGCAGTTAGAGAAAACATAAAAGCGAAACATGTAAACACAACAACTTTAATAAGGAGTTCACCCAATACTCCTAGGCTACGTCTCACGGTCCAGCCTTTAGTGGTAGCCTCTCTATTACGTTTTCAAAAGCAGAGTTTTTACAACAATGAGCTCAATTTGAGTCTCACACGGTAGATATTAATCAACAAGACTGTACTTGGATTGCCCAAGTCTCTGGAGTACACAGACTCTACTTACTGAAACTTGACCCCTATTGGTCACAGTAGTATGAGCCAAATCTGAGACTCATACATGACAGGCATATAGAGAGGAGTTTACTTGAACCTCTCAAGCCTTCTCTGGAGTTCATAGACTCTCTAACTCTCTTTGGCTCTGTCTGGCTCGATGTTGCCTTTGCTCCTGTAGGTCAGCTTGGCTTCTTCTCTCTGCTCTTAAGTAACTCTCTTTCCTGCTTTTCTGCTCTCTTTTTTTGTCTCTGTTGGTTCATGGATTTAAAGCCATTGGCTTCCTGACTGTTCGTTCTTGCTGCTTGGCTTTCTAGTTTCCCTGCCTCTATCCATTTGAATCCCTCTGTTTGGCATAATCATCACTGTATAACGCCTCACAGGGAGGTGGTCACCTCTTCTGTAATGGATGAGTGTGTCAGGTTCACTGGAAATGTTTGAACAATTGTTATTTCCATTTGCTCCAATATTGCCTGTGAAATACGAATCTCCGCCAACGCATCATCCACATTGAACTTCAAATCTTATATAATTTTGCTTGTTTACCCCACCGAATTCAGTGAACCATAGGATCACGTCCCCACTGTTGATCTGGGGCCTCCAGATCCAACAGCCATTGCTCATATAAAGTGGATAAGTAACATGACGTTTACCCATCTGATGTGAGTAGTTTTCTCTCTCTTTTGTCGCATGCATGGTACTCGCTATATGGCATCGGGTGGAACTAGGTTGAAACTGCTTACCGCTCGAAGCCCTTCTGATATTCTACTGGTTTTATGGAATCTCGCCCTGTTGGAACCAAGGCATCATTTTCCACGTTTTATAACATTTTCACGTCCAGGAGCTCGGGGCTTATCCTTCTTTGAGGGGTTTGCCCCACGATATGCGATTAGCAACTTGTCACTAATCGCATATCAGAAAATACACTAATCACAAATTGTTATCGTCATGAGGATATCTCTGATAAGCTTGACCTTTATAAGACTTTGAAACTTTGGCATAGTTTTTAAAATCTCATGAAAACTTAGAGAGTGTTCTAGAATCCAATTCGGATCAACATACTCCTCCTGGAGATAAATGTTGGGAAAGGTGGAGGAAAACTTGTCAGGATACTCTAGTTTTACAAACTGCTTATAACCCAAAATTTCTAACTCATCCCTTGAACCATTTTTCCCCTACTATTGGGAGTTTGGTTGCATCATCTATGAACTTCTCTGTCAATATGATCTCCAAGTCTCTTATTTTCACTTTGCTGTGCTGAAAATTTGGAGCAAATAAGATAGTCAGTTTGGCATTGTGGCCTACTTTCTTAATCTTCTGGAAGAAAGAATACACCTTGTGTTCTCAAAAGCCACTCTAATGGCAAGGTATGAATTAAGCAGACTCAAAGTACTGGGTTCGGTGCAAACAAGGTCTCCTCCCTTTTTTATGGTAGCAAGGGCCATCCTATCTCAAAACCTAGCTGATTGATTTTGACTTTTAGGTTATGGCTACATGTGCAGACCCAAAGGAATGAAAATAGGTTCGAATGACAGTAAAGCTCCATTTAGGCAGTTGTAATAACAGGATGGTGACAACACGGTTTATGTGGTGGAATATAAGCAAGAGGCTTTGATCATTGAAAATATATTTAACATTTAATGCTTTAGGGAACATTCATCATCCATATTTTAAGTTCAAAGCAATAAGACAACGTACTTAGAGGTAAGACTATGACTTCAAACAGAACAGGGTGTGCACAACACACATTTTTTAACAGTCACAGACACGGCTTTAACACAACGACCAAGAAAATTAACAACAAAATTTATAGGAAGGGTGATTGACTCCATACCTCTCCAATTTATTCATTCAATCTGTGCATTGAAGACTAGCATGAGATGAATTCTTTCTTTGTGTAGAAAAATTGTCATTCCATGCTCAAATTGTTTTGCAACCTATAAAACTCCTTAAGACACTTGAGCTTCTATGTGCCTTCTGAGCTCACTTACAACCCTTGCTTTGGAAATAAATCACTCTTATTCATTCTCTACATATCACCTATGATAAATCATACAAGAAATTGGTAGCCTTCACAATGATTTGAAATTATGTTGTTGATGTAACAAGATGAATGTGTAACACATGTTCCTTATGAAATTTCACATGCTCAAAAAGTGTTGTTCAAATGTTGTAGGGTGGCAAAAGATTTAGATATGATAACTTTGATAACCAAAGTTTATCAAGGGGGTGGATAGGACAATGGGTGAATCATGGTGGGTAATGATGTTTAGGAAAGGGAATACTTTTAGGCCTAGGGAAATGTGGTTTAGGAGAAAACAATAATAAAGGTTTAAGCCTAAAATAAATCGATAGGAGTAATGTAACATTAGGGAATGAGGGCAAGGAATGAAATGAACGAAAAGGAGATATGTCGAGAGATTAATATGATGATTAGAAAAGGTATAGGTCAAAACATTAATATTTAGGATATTTTCAAGATCCTTTCCTCAATAGATGACACTTCAACCATACTACTAACCTATCATCACCTAATACCCAGACTCAACAATAAAACCTTCACAAGCAATACACACTCCTTCCCAATAACCAACCTTGATGACCAAAGTGATAACTCGACTAAAAATGACTCTTTTGAGTAGTGACAGGTCAAAATATAACAGTGAGTAAAATTTATGATTTTGACCTTCGTTTTTTTAAACAAAAATAATTAACTCGAGGTACCTTTAGACTGACAAACTAACCTACTCTAACACATAGTAAAATAACTATACTCATAGGGACCTATTTCATTTTTTAACGAGGTTGACATAGTAAAATAACTATCCTTATGACACCTATTTCATTTTTTAAAGAGGTTGATATAGTCAAAGAACTATCCTCATGGAGACCTATTTCATTTTTCAACGTGTTTGACATAGTGAAATAACTATTCCTATGACACCTATTTCATATTTTAACGATGTTGATGTAGTAGAATAACTATCCTCATGACACCTATTTCATTTTTTAATGAGATTGACATAGTAAAAGAACTATCCTTATGACACTTTGATCACAGCCTATAAGAGGTCGTAGCTTCCAAGAGGTTCTCATCAAATGGGAGAACAATGCTTTGGAAGGGATACATGTCAAGGGATCTAATTGAAAGACCAGGTTTCAATGCCCCCAGTACATGACGCACTATAATACTGACTAGATCATCAGTAGAGGCAGGCATGGAATAGGTAGCCACATAATTGACTTGTGGTGGGGGTGATACCACTTTCATACAAAGACCATTTTGGGGAATATGGTTGATCAAGAATCAAATTAGGACCAACGAATGACATTTTATCAATTGTCACAATTATTCCTTCATGTAGGATACACAACACATGAAAGAGAGAAGAGACAAGAGCTCCCATGACATAAACATAGTCACAACCAAGGAGTAGATTAAAATCTAAAGCGCCTTTGAAAACCATCACATTGAGATAGAAAATTTTTCCTCCCAAAGTAATAGACAACTTTGGAAGGATCTTTAAGGGTTTACTGGTTCCTCAGTTAAAATCTAACAGATTCTGGGTAATAGGCACAAGCTCTAGAGAACCTGAAGCTTGCCAAGTATTCAAGGACATAATACTAACAGACGCACCTTCATCTACGATTTTTCTAGGTATGGGTATATTATAAGCATTTCTTATGATTTGAAAAGGGACATAAGAAGGAAGATGATATCCTGCCAATAAAATCCAATAAAATAAAGTGACTAAAATACTTGGAGAGGGAGCCAATTTGTTAACTAGGAAATACCTTCTACAAATAGAAGTGATCCCTCTAGTCCAATGGGTGGATCTAGTAACAACT
The DNA here is from genome assembly GCA_000404065.3 of Pinus taeda. NCBI lineage: Eukaryota > Viridiplantae > Streptophyta > Pinopsida > Pinales > Pinaceae > Pinus > Pinus taeda. The sequence continues at coordinate 269,297 of APFE030074028.1, read as the reverse complement.
GAAACAAATAAATGAAAAACTCTCCTAGTTTAAATCAAAATGACATGAGAGAGGAAAGATGGCCTACCTCACTCCTATGCAGTAACTTTTCAATACCGATCTCAATCTCCTCACTTCCAAGATCGATCCTCGCTACTTTTTTGCAAATGAATACCTGCAAGACAGATCAAACAAAGACAACAAAGGAAAAACATAGTATATGCATTCTAATGTAAACCATATGATAGATAAAGGAGCATCATACTAAGCAAGTAATCATTTACATGCTTACGAAAAGTAAACATGCATTGTATTAATAATAAACAAAAGAGGGAAGCATACAACCACTGCCTTGATGTTGGAAGCCTCCTTCGGGAAGGGTTTCCAATTCCAAGCCAAGAATTCTCAAGCTCTCCTTTCTCCTTCACAAATTGGTAGCAATTAGGCACAATTTATCAGCAGTATGACCAATCTAGTTTGACCCACCATTTGAGGGTGTAGGGGAATGCATTTATAGGGAAGGATAGGGAGTTAGGGATCCACAAAAGGGGGAAGAAGGTCTAGATCTTAAGGGGGAGATCCCTAAAGGTATAATCAAGGACTCAAAATGGGAGAACTTGACCACATCCTTACTCAACAATAACCATCTCGTCGTTCTCGAGGCTTCTAGTAATAGAAGATTATGCTCCATTTTTGGAGAAACTACTTGAAGAGGATTATCATCGATTTTCCTATCCAAAGTTGCACTACCAACACTAGTCACTAGCTAGACCAAAAGGTATCTGTTGGACACCTAATCCTAATGGGTTAGTGTGGAAGCCGAACAGAAATAAGTATTCCAAGGGACCTTGGGATGTGAATCCCAATGGTCACCATATTGTACTATAAATGTACATCTACTGTTAATAAAAAAGGCAATGCAAGCTTATCTTTCACATTTGTTTCTTGTTCACCATGTCTATTTAACATGGTATCAGAGCCATGATGTGTGACCTGTGAGCTGCCTTGAATAGCGCTGCCCTACCCTCATTACCTGCGCTCTATTACGCTGTGAATCTGACATCTTATCAGATGCGTTTTCATAAAAACTCTCCCCCTCACTGTCCACCTACTCTAACGCTCTAAAATCTGCCTGTCAACCCTGGCGCTCATGAAAGTTGGTTGATGCTGGGTATGGAGTGCAATTACCATATTAAGAGAGATTGGTCCTTGTGTGTCGTTTTAGTTTCTGTCGGTGGTAATGTTTTGGCAGAGTAACGTTTCTGCTCAGCGCTTTACAGAAAGTTAATTTATGTTAGGAATGCCTGTGTCAATTGTGTTAATGGCCGCTGGTATCCACATCCTCACTGCTTCAAGGATTGTTTGAGGTGTTGTAACTGTTCTCTGCATTCGTGTGCAAGTGTTCGGAATCGGAACCGATGAATCATCAAAGCCTGCAATTCTTGTGCAAGCAGAAAACCATTTCGCATGCATGTATTTGAGCGTTCTCCACAGCGGAACATGCATAGAACTTTGCCTTAACGATGACTTTGCAGCCACAGTTTCTTAATTGATGCATCTGATATATTTGATAAAATATGTGAATAAAGTAACAATACAAGCTGTATGATATTTGTTTGACAAAATGCTTGACGAAAAATGGTGTCATTCCTTCTATCTTGTTTGATCATAATGTTGATCTGAAAATAGTCTCATTCTGCTATCTTGTTTGCTTACGAGGATGATCTGATTCTTGAGATTTGCATATCATGGTGTAATTAGTTGTACACATAAACTGCAACATCCGCTCTAACCTTTTTGGGTTTCCCACAAAGATTACTGGAATTTGTTAAACACAATTATTCATTCATTTTGAAGATTGTGATTTGTATTAAAATTGTTGTTTCGTGGAAATCCAAACTCAATCTTGATGTTAGATCCCGGATCACTATTGTCGAGGTACGCACGTTGCTGTAGCTCTTGGTTTCTCACGTAATTTTGAAGGATATTAAGGACGATGAACTTTGCGAGTAGTCTTTCGCATTTCCCGTCACCCGGAGGTTTTCGAGCTCTGTTATGACATTCAAATCGGTCACAAGATACCTGAAATGACAGTGTTGCTTGCGGTGCAATTGGAAGCTAAGGTGACATTCAAATTATTGCAAGTAAGAGCTTATTCGCAATACCTTTAATTATCCAGTTTCTTCAATCCGCTGAGAATAATTATCCAAAAAAAAAAGGAATTAGCAAAAGTAGATCCGTTCCAAAGCTTACCCTACGCCGCTGAGCCAACAAAGAATATCAGCTAGATTTAAGCAATAGCAATAGATTTCTTTTCAGCCTTCAGAAACATAACAAAATTCCATCCAACTGGTGAGCCACCTACTAGATTTACTATTGCGATAGTCCGGAGCTTTGAGGATCTCGATAAAGGCCGGACGTAAGTCCCTGAGCAGGCTGCGAATCTGAGTATATTTAGAGTCATATGCCAAAGTTTTGAAGATGCGTGAATTTTATAGAATATATGCACATGGGATGCGTGTAGAGCGGATGACCTAGAGATCGTTGATCAAAGGGCGTGTGAGGTCCCAAGTGAAATTTTATTGATGTCTTAGGAAGCGATCCTTGTGATTTTTCTTAAATACTTGATCAGCCAGTGTGAGTGTCATTCTGCTTTTCACTGTAATCCTATAGAGAGTTCAAATATGGCAGTTCGAAGTTCAGTTGAACCGTATTCAAATATGGCGGTTCAAATTTCAGTGGAACTGTAATAGGTTGTGGATTGGACTGTTATCCAGCTGGTTATCTGTGACTGTTACTATTTTGTAAAACCGACTTTCCCTGTGTCTCACTCCACCCAAAATATCTTTGTTCCACGGTCTATGAAAATTGAATCAGCGAGACGAAAGTAGAGTTCTCTCTTTGAGGCAAATTGGATGGGAGAGATGGCCCTGGATAAAAGCTGGTCCAGCGATTGTTGTTGAAGGAGGAAATTGCTCCATACATTGTCAAGATTGGCGATGGATGCGAAGCGTTTGGAGATGGTTGAGAATTTGCAAACGTATCGTGGAGTAGTGAAGCAGAGGATTTTACCTATGATGTCGTCTGAGAACTCCAGTAGATTAATAGTATCATTCTCGGTCTCAGGTTCAGTTTGCCGCTCAGGCTGCGCTAATCTTGTTGTTGATCACTCCATGGCTGCTCAGAACTGAGACCCAAATCACAACACAACCCTGAGATGCCAATGAGAGACGTACAACAACGAAAACTGTTAAATCATCGCTATCGAGAGGAGGAAGTCACGAGGTGATTTGTTGAAGTTTTGGTATAACCGCATATGGAAACATATATTTCTTTTGGATTTTCATTATGCTGCTGGAAAACACCCTATGCATGAACAAGGTTGAATGTTTCAATTTGTCTTCCACTATTGATCAACACTTTTACAACATTTGCCTTTTTATTATTCAAGTCCAAAGGGGTGACAAAGTTCATGTTTCTATCTGCAACGGTACTGCGGACAGACTTGCAGATTTGATATTTTGAAAAGCTTCTCTGAGTAGTATAATATTGATGCTCTTCTTCTAAGTTACCACAAGTTCAGTGAGATTGTTACTCTTATTAGTAATCTTGGAACCCCAGGCATTAATGATCTTGGTACACAACTTGTTGCAGTTATTTGGCATTGTCTGATATATTTAAGTTTACTTGTACTTTTACATTCTAAGAAAGTGCATTTGTAGTTGAAGCATTGTTTTGAAATGGATCGAATGGATGATATATTAGAGTTGCTGAATACCCTAATACATTCCAGTATTGATGGGATGGTAAAAGTTAGTAAGGATTCTCTCTCTAATATTCAAACCTATTTGCAAAATGCACGAGAGAAGATAGAATTTTTGCAACTTGAATCACAGCTACAGCAAGAAGAGCTACATCAAAATAGAGATCATTTTGAACCTGTTCAGAACATTGATACAACCACCCATCAGCAACAAGTCAATAATGTTCATTCAAATAAAGCAGCAGTTGTACATGCAGATGCAGAAACTCACTTTGCACTTCCCAAGCCCATTATCAGACCTTGGGAACAACTTGTCCACAACAAGCACAGAACTGGTCTTGGATATGACAAGGACTTGTCCTTTCATATTCCAGACTATGCCAAACCCATTCAGTTTCAGAGTGCTGGTTTCATTAATGACAGTTCACTTGCTCCTCATGACAGTTCAGCTTCAGCTATTCCAGACTCTGCTCCTCTTCCACAGCAGCAACAACAACAACAGATCGTGAAATGCCAACACTGTGATCGAGTTGGCCATCTGAAAGATCACTGTTTTGATCTTCATCCATGTAAGCACTGTCATAAAACCAGTCATTCTTCACACAGATGCTTCAGAAACAAACGTCCTGCAAGAACAAGGATTCATCTAGGATGGATCGCTTCTTGGCAATGGGCATCAACAGCCAAGAATATATTTCAAACACATGTCACAACTTGTTCCAGAATATTGAACAGTCTTGCAGTTGAGTTTTCTCCATCTTCTCACCTTGTATCTGACAGGGGGTAAATGATGGTCATCTACAAGCTTCAAAGTCACATCAAGTGAGCCAGAGCCACAACCTGCCACACCAATTTCAGAGTTGTAGCCAGAGACACAAATGTCCGTGAACATGCCTTCAGTTGGTGATCTGGGACACTTCCTCTAGCAGAAGACTTCAGCTTCTTGCCAGTTTTGGAAGAAGAGTTCCGGAGACAAAATTGAAAAACACTTCCTCTAGCAGAAGACTTACAGCTTCTTGCCAGTTTTGGAAGAGTTCCAGGAATTGCATAAGCATTCCAGAGTTGTTGGTCATCCTTAAACCATCACAGGTTAAGACTTCCCTTTTTAGGTTGAAGTTTTACCTTTTATGCAGGGTGAGGCCTCCCTTTTACGGTTGAAGGTTTCCCTCTTTAAACAATAGGATCACTTCCTCTAGCAGAAGACTTACAGCTTCTTGCCAGTTTTGGAAGAGTTCCGGGAACTGCACTAAGCGTTCCAGTGTTGGTGGCTATCCTTAAACCACCGCCCTTTTTTTACCAACATTTCATAGAGCACATTTAGCCTAGTGCTGCCATGCATATTTGCACATTTTGTATTACAGCTCTTTTTCTTGGACTCATACATAACCCTTTGGATTAAGGGGGGGAATGTTGGACACCTAATCCTAAAGGGTTAGCGTGGAAGTCGAATGGACAAAGCAGTCCAAGAGACCTTGGGATGTGAATCCCAACGGTCACATAATGTACCATAAATATACATCATTTGTGAATAAAAACGCATCGCATGATTTATCTTTCCTATTTGTTTTCGCTGTCCATGTCTGTTTAACAACATCTCCATAAATACTTATCGGAATCGGATGATCTTTGGATCAATCCTACACCTCTCGACGAGAGGGATCCAATAAAAATATCAGATGCCATAAATAAGCTGACCCACATGGAGTTTGGCCCTAGTTGCCAATTTTAACAAAGAGCTTACGCAGAAATGAAAGGTATAGATCCGGTAATAAAAAATAGAGAGCTAAATAAATTGAAATAAACAGAGAGATGAATAGCTAGAACTGCAAATAAACACTGTATACCTCCAGATCTTAAAAATGATGTAGCTAGGGCTACCGGAAATATTTTTGTGTGAACGAAAGGGGTTCCTCACTGGAATAGATGCTCCTAACATAATAGAGTAATCCTCTCAGCCCGAAAGCAGTCAGAAATAGTAGATATAGGAAACGACAGTCGGATGTAGTTTTACCGACTTCAGATTTGGATCAACAATAGATGCGACCCTCAAATCGCTCTGATACCATGTAGGAATTTATAGGGTAAGTTCCTCAGACAGAACCCCAAAGGACACCTCTCACAAAGAGATCACAGATCAATACACCAGTGTTCTTGATGTGGTTAAAACCCTCAAATACGGAAACAGTCCACGGCCTGAGCCAACGCGGTTACTTTAGGCAATTTATTAATAAAAGAATGAAAATTTACATAAACTTCTCTCACGAATAGTTACCCTACAAATGACCCTCCATGCTCTTTAAATAGAGATCATGGACCAATTGGGTGTTAAGCCACAGATCAAGTGTTGGTAATACCGAGGAGAGAATGAACGGTCAGATCACTACATATCGTGATTGTCGGATTGTAAGTTACAAAAGTACATAGTAAAGAAACACACTTTACCTAACTCTACACTAGACCAAGTTATACTTAACTATTTCCTATGTGTCGGAATATCGTAACAAAAACAAGTTTAAATAACACAAATCGAGATTTCACCTCAAATTCCCCCCCTGGATTCCGGCACCGGAAAGTCCAAAAAGTCACAATAAATACAAGTCTCTTACATAATGCCAAATGTAACCTTCATTTGGTCTCACTATATACTTTAACCTCAATTAATGAATGAATGAAATTTTAACGTCCACAAGACTAACTATAGTCTATGGAGCCACTAGCTTACTTGCTTTTTTCCTTTTGCAAGTCAATCCTCTTATTATTCAAATTAATGATGAGTTGACCAACCTTCTAACAGTCCCCTCATTGAAAAGACAATGCCAAGGAACTGAAGTTAACATGTTGCTGTAACTATCTCTGATGTCTCTGAAAGCATCACATTCCAAAATGAAATGTTTTTCTGATTCCACCATCCCAAAAGTGCAAAAAGTATACACCCACTCTTCCCAAGCTTCTTTAGGTCTTTTCCACCGACCTATTTTGCATTGTAATTGATGTGAGTTAGTTCTTAACTGAGCAATAAGAATCTTTGCTCTCCATGGAATGCTAGCTCCAATGTACTCTTTTTGTTGGAGATCATATGCGGGGTTGAATTCTTGAACATAGTACTTCTTCTTTCTACCCAACTCTTTTCCCCAAATATACTTACGATACTTCTCCATAACATAACTCTTCAAATCTCATTGAGTACACTGACCTGCTGTGGTGGAAGCTAAAGGGGCGGATTCCCTAATCCCATCTTGGCGGCACGTGAGTCTGATCTTGCTAAAATCATAGGATCTTAATATACCCAACTTCTAGGTGGTTGGATGTACTCCTGGTGTTATAGAGGCGGCTACGAGGATTGATCCTAGGTCTCCCATAGATTAGGACTGAAAGTTACCAATCACCATATGGTTAAAAAAAAACTAACTCTTCAAATCCTTGCTATTTGTGGGACATGCATTGATGTAAATATTCCATTTTTGCATCCATTTGTTGTTTTGTCTCATCCATGATTTGTTTCTTTCACTCATTCCTTCATTGAAGATAACTTTAGGCCATCTACCTTCTCCCATTTGCTCAATTCTTTGAAGATACCTTATGAGACGCACCATAGAAATTGCTTCAATGGAAGTTGCTCCTGTTTCATTGAACATTATCTCATAAGAAACCAAACCTTTTTATTTTAAACTTGCTCATGATTAAGTGTTTTTGGATTTTCTCAATTTGCTTCCATTTTGAGACAGGGATGCTACTAGCCTATAATTCACACCCATATAATATCACTGGACAAACTAGGAGCCCAAAAAGCACTTTAATTGTTTATTAATCCCATAACTCTGCCTCCCTACATCTGTTTTGAAGAGCATATAATGCTTTCCACCCTCCTAAAATTCTCTTCTTTCTACAATTTTCCCAGTTAAGCTTGTTCTTGAAATCAATCTTGAGGTACTTGTATTCCTTTACTTCTTTAAGAATGTTGCCTTTAAAGAAGAACGTATGCTAGCTCCGCTTCTTTTTATTTGAGAAAATCATTATTTTGTTCTTGCTAGTATTGACTTGCATCTCTATTTCTTTACAAAAATGCTCAAGAGTATATAGGTGCATCTGCAATCCCTGGGCCGATTTAGCAATCAATACAAGGTCATCAGCATATAAAGAAGCTTTATCACAAACTCCCCCAACTGAACACCATCCCCACCTTGCAAATTTAGTCACTCTTCCAATTTATCATTATATAAACCAAAAAGAGTAGGGGATAAAGGGAAACCTTGCTTGACTATGATGTCACTTCTAAAGCTTTCTAAAATGCCTGCTGAAGTTCTAATTTTGACTTTCACCTCTTCATAAAACCTATGGACAACAACTCTATAATGCAAAGGAATTTCAATTTCTTCCATTCTACTCCACAACTTATCTCTAGGGACTGTGTCAGATGCCTTTTTGAAGTCAACAAAGCAGCAAAATACTTCTTCTTTGCCCTCCCAAGCCTTTTCAATAATGTTTCTTAGCGTGATACCATAATCTACTATAGAATGTTTCAGCCTAAAACCTACTTGTCCTTTTGCCCTCTTTTCTTTGACTTCTACCCACTTACTGATTCTATTTTCCACCATGCTACTGAAGGGATTTGCAAACAAAGGATTGATCATAATGGTTCTATAGTTGGAAGGATTATTAATGTCTCCACTTTTAAAAAGGGGTATTGCTAGACTAGTTGTCCAATCTCTTGGGAATCCTTGTCGAATGATGTTATTAAATATTTCCATGATGTGCAGTGCAAGAATGTTCATTCCCCACTTTAGATATTCTACTTGAAGTTCAACCAAGTCCTTTGCCTTTCCTATTTTCAACTTCTTAATTCCCGTCTCTACTTCCTGTAATGAAATTCGACATTCCTATAGCTGTGCTACCCAATGGGTTAGTGATGTATCCTTCCACAACTATGTTAAAAATTAACTTCACATCCTTGTGGTTGTGCCTATGTCAACTCACGTCTTTCCTTGCACACCCTAATATGAAAGATGATTGGGTATTCCTGATGGCCACTATTCAATTCATGAGTATTTCTCTCATTGCCTTTGCTATTGTCCATTCATCTCCCTTTTGCTTGGTAGCTACATGTAATAGTTTTCAATGACGATGATGTAATTTAAGTCTTCAAATCCTAATGTCAATTATCCATACGTTCCTAATTACAATCTAATTCTATCCATGAATAGAATCGAAGGCCCTAAGCATGTAGCAATGAGTTTTAGAACTCTTATGCCATTTGATTAAGCTTATAAACAAACTTGTTATATCTGCGTTAGTTTGTTATTTCCATTGCTTGTTATATATGCTCAGTTGGAAGTGTTACGGAGTTGTTACTCAATTAAGGATGGATATCTCCTCTCATTTAAGCTTGTGAAAAGAGTAAGTCAGTCATGCCTTTGCTGTGCAAAGTCATAGATTTTTGATATACTAGTGATGTTATTGCCTAGTTGCTATTCAATCTTGGAAACAAATGGTGTTCATGTATAGCTCGCTTGCCAACCTAAGATGACATTGTCCTGCATTCACTTTAGTTATTCCTTCTTGTTTACTGACTACCTCTCATTGAACACACGATTTACAAGTTTGCTATGGGTATTGAATTTATTTTTGAATGGTTGAATGGAAAAAGGGAATTTTGTAGCTATATGATCGAGGAAAACCAAATAAAAAAAACCTCCTCTCCCAGATTTGAGATGAATTTGAGAAAGAGTGTTGATTATTTTTGAACCAAATTTGATAATGAAGGTCTTGTTTTTTGCATGGGAAGGGTCTCTTCCTCCTAGGTACTAACAAGAAGGCTATCGGGATATTTTAACCTATGTTTATTTTTGAATATGATGTGGCTACATATGGACTATGGTTGGCAGGAAGGATCATGAATGATTTAGCTTGAGTATTTTGTGATAGACCTTATGATGTTTTAAACTTGAATTATGTTGAGGGTAACTTAATATTGGGGAGTATGGTTATTTTGAGGATAACTTAATATTGGGGAGTATGGTTGATATATAATGATGTTATATTTTATTGTGTGAATGAAAATTAGAATAATGATTATTTGTGTGAATTAAAAAACGTTAAGGATAAATTCCTAGTCAAAGGTGGTTGTCCCCTCTTTTGTGGCGCATGTGGGATTATTTGGGCATATTCAGGTCCATACATGGTGGAATGTGGTGAATTTTATGACAAAAGGCATGTAAAATATTATCTAGGAAAAACCCATGTGCCCAGTTCCTCAAATCATGCAAGGTGTTGAAGATCCAACATGTGGCTCAATAAAGTAAGAGGATGACCCACACATGTAAGCTTTGTTAGATATTTTAAAGGATCAAATCTAGTAGTTGGGGCTAGTTAAATGATGAAAAGGTCAATTACTCAAAAAAAGAAGGTCAAGTTACTACTAAGCAAAAAAATGGAACAACATTGCAAGTCAAGTCAAAGGGACCAAGTCAACTTCCTCAAGCTAGTTGGTTGACGTCTCTAAGGGAACATTGAGGGTTTAAGGGTCAAATCAAGTATACGTTGGACCAAAGGTTGACAAAATCTGGTTGTTACAAGGTTGAGCAAGCCTCTCTTCAAGCAAACTGACTCAACCAACGCTGAGTCGAGTCTCCTTGAAAGAAAATTTGACCCTCCTAGGGTAGTTGTTTTCTCAATGGAAGCAGGTCGACCTTCCTTTTGAGATCTATTTCTCATCTAAAAATATCTTTCAATTGTAAAGAGCTAGTCTCCAGATTCTGGATGATAAGTCTAATCATTATTTTTTGGAGAGGGTTTCAAAATCGCTGTTAGAAAGAAAATTATATAAGGCTAGTCCCTCGTTCCATTCGTTGTTGTGAACTTTGAGATCATCTTGCCATAATAAGAACCCTTTTTTGGTGTAAACAACTTGTCTTGTAGATTGTTTTTTTTATTCTTCATCTTTTTAGCCATTTAGAAAGTGTGCTTCATAAGATTTTTGCAGATATTTTTTTTCCAAATTACACATAGCTTACGAATTGATCCATTGAGGGGACACATAGTTACTTGGAAGAGGAAGATTAGGGTTCTAGTTCTCACTCTTTCTTTGTTAGATTAGGATTATCAAAATCTAATTGTTGGACTAAACCTTAGAGGGTATTTCTTCTTCAATGGCAAGATCTCTCCTAATGCCATAGTTGATCCATTGGTTGAAGGTATTTCAAAGGGAAATTGCCCCTAGTTGAATTTGGGCATTGGTACATCATCTTAGGTTAGAGTGAGAGCAACTAACCTTTTCAACTCCAAACTCACATCTTAGTCCAAAAATGCAAGGCTGATTTAGAAGGTGTTGTGATCACAATTCGATACTGGAAGAGGTAGTTTGCATGGCTAAGGTAAGCCTCACCTCACCAACCACATATTTAAAAATACAAATTTTTTCAAAATTTTCCTTTATAAAATACAAAAAATACAAAAACATTTCACTAGCTTGAATTTAATTTCTATTTTCAGCTAGTTTTATCCCTTGGGTTATGTTTGAATCTTATCCATTTGGACCAAGGAAGTTATAGCCTAGTGTAGAAAAGATGATCTAAAGTGAATTTAAGAGGATGTCTAAGGGATTTGTTGGTTAACAATACAATTTATAGCAGCAGATTTGAGTTGTAAGTGAAACCTTCACTCAAGGGTTTGGGCCTAAAATGTATGTACTTGTAAATACTTGTCACTTCAATTCTAGGCAATTATTTATCATTATATGAAGTGAATTATCATTTTCCAGCTTGTTTGAAATTAAATTTCTGCATAAAATAAAAACTAGGTTTTAATCCTTTGGAGTTTTGATCCTTTTAGTGTGCAAACATTTTTCAGATTGCAATTTCTTTCAAATTACTCATTTATTTCTAGTGCTGGGCTATTTTTGTTGAGATATATTCACTGCCTCGACATTTCCATCCCTAGATCCAACTTTAAAAGAGTATTTATAGATTGGTGGCTCCAAAAGGAGGTTTAACTTTGTTGTTTTTTGCGTTTTTCTGTAGTTTTCCAAGATTGAAGTTGCAGAATAGCAAACTAATTGTTCATTTTTAGCCATTTGCCAGGGTACAACACCTCAAGGATTAGTTTTCATAGTTGGAGTGTTCTTTTTCTTGCTAGTTTGCATTTTCCACAGTCAATTCCCCATTTCCAGATCAGTGAAGATTAATTTTGAATCCGAACCCATTTAGATATATCTCTTTAGATTAAGTTATTTTTAGGATTTGTTTCGATTTGATGAATAAATTATAAAATTCCTTGATGCAATATTTAACCCACATCTCCATCTGCTTCAAATTTTGTAATCTACATAACCCATTTGAGGAATAATCCACTGAAATCTCCATCTGCATCAAATTTTGTAATCTACATAACACGGTTGAGGAATAATCAATAGCTAGAAATTATCTTTCAATTTTCTACCATGCTATCCCAACTTATCTTGGTCTTGCATTCACGTTGCCCATATGAATATAGACCATCCCACCCACATTAAAAATGCATGTGATTTCAATATTTTACATGCAAAATCCTCATGCTCGAAATCTTCAATCTACATGAGTTCAAAGTGCTCCATTTTCCCAATTTAGTCGATTAACTCTTCAGGATTTAAATTTCCTTTATAGCTTTGATGTATCGAGTCATGGTGTTCTCTTCTCCCCCGATAAAAATTGTTGTAAGAAATATTTCCTTGGGTTCGACCTCTCCTTGGCCTCCTCTTGTGGATACTTGTTCCTTTTATCTCCATCACTTCCATTATTCACGTCGATAACATCCCTCATCAATCTATCTTTAAAGCATTCAATCTTACAATGATTCCCTGTCGATTCTATAATATTGTCTCCAACACTAGCAACTAGTCTTCTCAGTCTAGCTATTCCTTGACCCTATGGGGTTGATTGCCTCTTTCATTTAGATTGTCATTTTCAAGAACATCCTCTTTCGTGTTTCCTATTTTGCACTTACATTTTTGCAACAACTCTCAACATTTCCTCTGCAATCCTCTGTTAGGCTCTTCCAGTGTCCACCTGACGGTAACTAGAGCCTTGTCTTCACAACAAAAGGCTTGTTGTTTGCACTCTTGTTCAATAGCATCTACGATTCTCATCTTCTCGCATTTAATGCCTCACATTGAATTTAGGTCCTCGTCTTTGTTTATTTCCAATAAGAAAAAACCAAAATACTTTCTATTAAAAAAAAGATGCTTACATTAGGAAAAATATTCCTTGTTATACTTCATTCCTCAATTAGCTAGAAACTAGTTATATCTATGATAAAATGATGTTTTTAAACCTCCATTCATAAAGTCCATGAATACACCATCCTGTTTATCTAGTCTCGCATGAAAAAAAATGCGTGAACTATCACAATAAGTAGTCTAACCATTAGACATATTACATCACCCAACATCATAATATCACAAAAATGGCTCGCTAAAAAATACTGAAGAACAATACATGACAAAATATCTATAAGATATCAGTTTTCCTCAATACTTGAAGAGAATCATTGCAAAAAGAAGAAAAATAGATTTCTCCTAATCGTTTATTGCAACCTTACTTGGATATTACACTCTACAACAACATTTTGTTCTTTGAATATGTGAGAAAAATTCAGCATTTGAAAACTTCCAATCAACATATTAATGTGCTTCATCCCATTTATGAGCATGCGTGGTTCGAGAAAAGATCACTTCTAGACCCAATCGATAAGTACTTTGGAGTCTCCAACAATGTTTTAAAACTCCAACTTAGACTTCGACTCCAACTCAGCCGAGGGTCAACTCTGACTCTGACTCCGACTCGGTATCGACTCGGCCAACTCGATTTCAATGACTCATTCATTGTAAAAACTACATTAAATATTTATTTTTTTATAAAAAAACATAATTTTAAAGATTTTCATTCATGTTTCCAAACATGAAGCTTTAGAATATAGATAGAAGACAACATATGATTAAAGTAGGCTCATGAATATATCCATTATATCAAAATGGCACCCAGTGCACTGTCCAATACATACATGATGATGATATAGAGATCAAAACAAAAGCACATAACCAAGGAGGCTAGAAATGGCCTCTACAACAAAAGTAAATTGTGACTAGTACTACTGACTATTGCTAGAGGAGCCAACATCATCTGGCTCAACCTCTGAACTAGAGTCAGACAGGGAAGCCCATGGTTCCTCCTCATCATCATCTCCAACTTCAACTATAGAAGTGGTAGCACAAGCAGGCTGTGCAGCTAGTGGCTGCTGAGATAGACGAGATATGTGTTTTTTCATGGTTGAGCAGAGGAAGCCCCTGTAATTGGAAGACTTGGGATTGGCCCTGAGGCTAGTACAAGTGGATCTGCATTCAATTAAACATTATGTTCGAGTGATGCCACCATCTATAAATCGAAATCAAGTTCCTCATTAGAATCAAACTCTGCTGGATGACTCTCCACTACCTAATCTGATGTTGGATCAATATCTTCCAACACAATGGGATTCGAATCAGAGCTTTTGTTCAACAATTGGTTGCATCTGAGCCGAAGGTTGTATTGGACATAGACTAGATCATTTAACCATTTTTGATCCAAATGGTTTCTCTTCTTTGTGTGAATCCTCTCAATGACAAACCAATTGCACTCACACCCAGTAGCATTGCAAGTTTGACTCAAAATACGAATTACAAACTTATGCAATTGAGGACAATGGCTACCAAGACCCTCCCACCATTGTACTACAAAAAGCATAGGAGTGTAATGAGTTAGCTCAACAAAATTACAAATTATATCCAACTTTCAAATTATAAACGATTTAAAAAAATAAGTATTAAGAATTTGAAAATTGCAAATTTTTGTTTACTTGGCTCATCTGCTTCCCTTGCAATCTTGGCTAGGTTCTTCCCAAAGGTACCTGTGGCTTTGCTGAAGGTTGTGACCTATTGATGTATCTCAATCTGATCACACTCCAATGGGATCATGTGATCAATGAAGTCAATCAATCCATCTCTAACCTCCCCCCTCAAAACTCTTATCACCAGAGCTTTATAATGATACCGTGGGTTCAAAAAATACCCAGCTGCATGTATATGGTGATGGAGTTGATTGTTCCATATTTCATCAATGATTTCCCAAATGGGCCCATACTTAGCCACTTTATCCTTGTATGCCCTCTTTATTTGCTCCTTTGCTTGATCCACAACCTCATAAATGAAGCCCATAGCCAATCTTTCCCCATCCACCAACCCCAACACTTTAACCAGTGGCTCAACAACCTTTACAATCTCTGCTGCCTTTCTCCAAAATATTTCTTCATTAACTTTATTTTTCAATTCTTCGCCTTCCTATTTGAGAGACCACTGGCTTTGATTCCATTCATCACTGGAAAATATCTTTTGCAAGTTTCTATGTTGTGAAAGCATAGATTGCAATGTCAAAAAATGAGTAGCAAATCTAGTGATGGAATGCCTAATAATATCCCTGCCCCCTGTGTGTCTCCTCATAAGGCTCAAAACCCATGAATGATTGTAGATAAATTTTGTTATGCTTTTGGCATGATCTACAGTGTTTTTGACCCAATCTAATTTGCCAATATCCTCAAGCATGAGGTCTATGCAATGTGCAGCACATGGGGTCCAAAATATGGTTTTGTGTTTTTCCTCTAAAAATTTACCAGCAAGAACATAGTTAGAGGCATTACCTGTGATGACTTGAACAACATTATCCACCCCCACCTCCTCAACAACCTCATCCAATAGCTGAAACAACAATTGTCCATATTTCGCCCTATCAGATGCATCAACTGATTTTAGAAACATGGTTCCTTGTGGGCAGAAGATAAGAAAGTTTATGATGGTACGGTTCCTTTGATCAGTCATCCATCTGACATGATGGTACATCTTGTTCTTGCCCATGAGTCTTTGAAATCTTTCAAATACTCATTAATGGAGACAATTTCTTTCTGCAAATGATACCCCCTTATCTCATGCATAGTAGGGCCTTTGAAGCCTTTTCTAGCGACATGCGTGGAATCAAACATAGGCTCATAATATGGTGAACGGGAAGAATTGAAGGGGATAGCAGCATCATACCACCATCTACATATGTAATCAGAAGCAGTCTCCCTCAATTCTTTCTTCCAATGGTCATCTAAAGTGGGCTGCAAAGTTCTACTAGCTTCAGGACCATGTGCATCTAATGGAGAGGAGGGTGTGATAGTGAAATAACTTTTGATATTCATATCACCCTTATTTTTCATTTTACCCTCACCCTTTTCTTGAATAGACTCCAAAGAGGGAGGAAAATATCAAAAGGGGTTGGATGCATCAGTATAAGGGATAGAAGGAGAACCCTCAAAATCAAAATGGGGGTTGGTAGCCATCATTTTTTTTGTACTCGTCTTCTTCCCAATTTTAGCCTCTATTTCTTTTTGCCTAGCCTTTCCTTCTTTAAACTTCTCAAAGCTATTTAACAAATGCTTCTTAATCTCCCCAATTTCTGGTGATTCACATAGAGTAATTTGGCGTCTAATCCCTGCCAGGTGTTGTTTCAGCTTATTAATGCACCCAGGTCCATCCTTAATTTTTCTATGGCAAAATTTGTAATCCATTTGACTATCAACCATTTCAACATATGCCCAAGTAGCATCTTTCACTCTAGGTGCCATTTTTTCACTTGGAAACCAAAGGAAAAAAATCTGAAAATGAAAACAAAAAAATAACATTGCTTCAATGTTCATTTCTTTCACAAAAAACACTCTTTTCAATTTCTAGATTTGCACAAAAAATAAATAAGCAAAAACAGATTTTTAGAAGTGAAAAAAATACCTCTAGGGACAAATTGCCTCCTCAAAGTTTCTCCAACAAACCAACTCCTCAATGCTTCTCTAATGGCTGCCCAAGAAGTTCCTCACTCCTACTACAATGCTTGCCCAAGACTCCTTGATGTTGGTCCAAAAACAAACTCCACAACTCCTCACAAATTATCACTCAAATGCAATGAGATGGCTGTGAGGAAATGAGAGGGGTTGGGTGGGTTTTATAGGGTTTAGGAGAGGGAAATGGACCCTAAAGAACCTAAAGGCACATTAGAATGGGCTTTGGGGTCCCAAAAAACTGAATCTAAAAAAAAAAGCCGCTGACTAGCCACTCTTACCGAGCCGTCCGAGTCAGTATCCAACTCTGCTGGCTCGATAACAACCTGGCCGGTCGGCCCGAGTCACCCGCTGAGTCGACCCGGTCAGCCTATAACTCGGTTTGACTCGGCTGAGTCGGAGTCAACTTGACCGTTTTTAAAACAATGGTCTCTAAAGACATCAATAGACTCAAATGATAACCATTTAACACAGAAAAGTACCCCCCATAGTGCTATAATCTCTGTGCGGGTGTTAGTACCCACCCCACTATACCAAATGAAATGGTAATATGAGCTAGGTTCAATGACTATGTATGCCCCACAACCACATACATTTTTGCATGTTGCCCCATCAAAGAAGCTAACTAAAAATATGTTCTAGACATCCACTTGTTTTATAACTCTCAGGGAAGCCCTTTTGAAAACATGATCAATTTCTGAGTAATATGCAACAACCTTCCCACAAATATGCATGGTTTCTACAGAAGAATCCTAAAAAATGTGTGTTCCTACTTCTCCAAATACCCCAGAAGATGTATAAAGGGAGAGTGCAATATACCTTCTTAATCAAGATCCATTCCACTAAGCAATCTTCAATTGAATTGGAATTCCATTGGGCATAAATTTGTAAGATATTCAATACCCCATTCCAAATGGAAATCATGAATGGACATTTTAGGAGGTGACTTAGATCTTCCAGATCTAATTTTCACATCACACATCTCCTCGGTCCAAGGAAATCACTCTTACATAAGTTGAACCAGGTTAATATTTTGTTTTTCCACACCAACCAAGCAAAACATATAAAATTGAGGGGAATGTTCCACTTTCAGAATTTTCGGAACCAACTGTGTTCCTCCCAAGTTGTTTGTGGTTGCGAGATATAACTATAGACCTCTTGTGCCGAAATCTAACCTGAAATAGATTTTCCATCCCGCGAGGATGCCATCACTTTCAGCTAAAGAGATACCAAGCATGGCTAATTTATGCACATGCATATCCCAAGCATACACCATCTCATCACTTAGACTAACTACCAAGCTCGAGTCCATGAAAGAGTCATTGTGATGGACAGATTAGAGACATATATTTGGTTTAAAAAATAAATGCCTAGATTATTGATATACCCGATGGTTGCGTCTGACAAGGTATGGTCCCCATTAAATCCTTTGATGGGATCCAAATCAATCTCCACCTGTGTTCTTGAATCGATCTCCCACCAAAGGTTCCCAATAATCCATTGTTTGTTTTTCGTCAAATTGTTCCAAATGTAAGAGCCTGTTGTTGGGAGTCGTGCCCCTCCCTTCATCCACTCCATGAGCAACTGGGTTTTCAGGTATTTTTACTTAATGATCAACTACGATATACTTGATCCATTTATGGCACGCCACAGACCCTTTATCAACAATGCCCAACCAAAAAGTTTGGTGTTTTTAATATCCCATCCCCCAACCTCCTTCGAAATAGAAATTACCACTAGATTAATAAGATGAATCTTCTTTTCAACCCCTGAACTTGCCCAAATAATTTTAGACATATATGAATTAATCCTCTTAATGATATATTTTGGCATCAAATAAATATGCGTCCAGTATATTGATATGCTCTGTAAAACTGAGCCATTTGTATGACCATAATGGCAACTTTTGTTCAAAATTTTCCGTCAACCACTCCCAAATACCATATTTATTTGGTTTCAATAGAAACCAATGTATCACTATCCATTTGTGTCGACTCGACTGATTTTTTTTTTTTTAATCTCCATTTTCGAGGCTTCATCCGAAGCAATTGCAATAAGAATAGATTTGGATTTACTTATATAGACTCCAGTAGCCTCTCCAAAGGTTTGCGTCTTAGTTGTATTGTAACATACTATGGTACCACTTGATGTAGTGTGATTATACGATGTCTCTCAAAATTCAATTACCTATGGCTGAGAACCTATTACTTTGTTAATGAGTTTGTTTGTTCGCTATCATTAATTTGTCCACACATAAGCACCTATTTTTTCTTTAATGTATAAAACAACAATTCCCACTCAACCAACTCAATGCATTCATTCAATTTTGAATTGAAACATATATAGTCATGTGGAAAATGATAGCAAATATAATTAGTAGAAGCAAATAACATAAGTTTTAGTCAATATTTCTTGGAGAGCCAAAATTCTTATTGCTCAGTTAAGGACTAATTCTCATTAACTTCGTTGTGAAACAAGGTGCTGGAAAATCCAAAAAGAAGAGTGGGAAGAAAGAGTATGTATTTTTTTCTCTTTCGGAAAAGTGGAAACATAAAAATATTTCATTTTAGAATGCGAGGCCTTCAAAGATAGCATAGAAAGTTACGCAGATATTTTGGAAGCTAGCTCTTGAGATAATTCATTCAGCAAGGGGTGTGTTGAGAAGTTGGGAGCGTTTATTGTGAGGCTTCACAGGAAAAGGGTTGAATACAAGAATCAGATGGTGAAGCAATATGTCCCATAGGCTATCTTTAGCCTTGTGGATGTTAAAATAATTTCTATCTTTCTTTCTTTCTTTGCGTCAATTGTACCTAAATAATCATTTTATACTGATTATTCAGGCTAAAATATTCAACATGGAGCTTCTAGCTCCACGCCAATGTTACTATTCTCTTTTAATTTAATTCACTAACGCTATGATGCGGTACCCCATTTATCTTGGTACTCTAACTAAATGAGGCATACTTCTAAACCAGTGTTTAAAAGTTGATGGAGTGTTGTCTACTTTTCGAGCTTGAGCTTTATCATAATGGGGTGCATATGTCCTTTATGGAAATTGAACATGGGTAGAGCAAATAAAAAATCATTATCCTAATCACGAGGCTATATTAGAGGATATATATGATTATTATATTTTTGATATTGTGTATAAATACTTCTTACAACCAATTATGAGGGAGTTTTATAATTTATTCCATATCCACTATGAAGTGAAGATAGTCATTTAAAAAAAAATATTAACAACAAAAAAACATTTCAATGTCTATTGTAAATAAAAATATTTTAGTATTCACCTAAAGTGAAATAATTTAATATCAACTTTATATATAAAGCGATCAATAATAACAAAAAGAATATATCATTATTGGTTTTAAATAAGATATTCGAGTGTTCATTTTAAGTAAAATGTGTGTGTGTGAATTAAGTTTATCTTGAGTGGTTCAGAGAGATGTTTATGATCTTCACCACCCACCTTAGATTCCTGCAAGTGACATGATAAACCTTTTGTGGCCAAAACAAGTATATTTCTCATATGGAAAATAATTCAATGTCCACCATCTCTCTCTCTCTCTCTCTCTCTCTCTCTCTCTCTATATATATATATATATATATATATATATGTGAAAAGAAAAAACCCCTTATTGTGTTTGTAAGTGATTTTTTTTATATATATGAGAAAAGAAAAAAACCCTTATTGTGTTTGTAAGGGATTTTTACATTTAAGGAAAATGTGTAATTCCTTTCTTGCCCAACATATACTTGATACATGGTGTGGTGTGTATATATATATATATATATATATATATATATATATATATTTGATTACAGTGGAATCGACAATAGGGGTAGCCTCGCGACTCGCGTTACATGGGGTCGATTCTGACCGCTACCTCTATAACCACTGGGAGCTGCGCCCGCCCCTCTATATAGCTCTAGGGTAAGTCTGGGGGATTTGAACTCGTGACCTTCAGTACAGAGCCCTCCTTTCTAACTAACTTCACTGCATTGTGATTACCAACTCACCTACCCCTATGGGGTTGTGGTGTGTATATTTATGTGTATGAGTGTTAAGTGGAATTAATTTCTCGAAGTGAAAACATTTCTTTAAATTTAATTCTTAGAAAAATGTGAATCTCTAGTGATTTTTGTTATGAAATGAGCTCACAAAAAGATAGAAAAGATAGATCAACACCTTAGAATTCAGCGTCTTCAAGGGGGGAACCTCCTTTACATTACATAAATGAACAATTCTGGGATGATACAAATGACAAGACCTCCTTTATATATATAGGAGTCTAAGGGGTCATAATATAAACAGAGTTGACATAACAATAATAATGTAAGGGCACAATAATAACAATAGTGGACTTCTATGGGGCACAATAGTAACAATATGGGGATTACATGGGTACGACAATATAATAAAGGTGTTGTACTAATAACAATAAGGGGTTACACTAGTAGTATAGGGGCCTAACATGCCCCTCTCCTTCAAAAAGTGTTGTCTTCAATGCTTGAGTAGTTCTTGATGCTTCTGTATAAAATTCTTGTCCTCCCATGTGGAATCTTCAACAGGTAGGTTCTTCCACTTGATGAGATACTCTAAAATTGATCAATTTCATCGCTGTTGGGTTCTTGTTTCTATGATTGCTCCAAGTTTCAATATGATTTTTCCTTCCTCTTCAAGTTTTGGCAATATTGTTTGAATTGGAATCTTCTGCAACTTTTGAATGAGTGTCCATACTTCTTCATCGTTCTTCCATTCATCCCTTGATTTGTTTATCCAATCTGGTTGGATAATAGAAATAGCACAAAACAATGCTTCCACATCCTCATCCTTTCTTGAGAGTGCATCTACAACAAAATTTTGGTTCCCTTTTCTATAGATGATGTCAAAGTCATAACACAATATATTTGTGACCCATTTTTTCTGTTCTTCTAAAGATAATAGTTGTTCTAAAAAGTATTTAAGATTACAATGATCCATTTTTACCTTGAAGTGTCTTCCCATTCGGTAAGGTCACCATTTCTTAAGTGCATGTAGTATTGCCAACATTTCCTGATCATAAATAGCTTGCTTGAAATGTAGCAATGAAAATACCCAATCACCTACATCAAAACATTTTTCACTACGATGTTGATCTACCTGTTGTTTCATTCGATTTTGCACCAAAGTGGCGTTATCCTTTAAAAGTTGGAGAACTTGTTGTTGATGCTTGATGTGATCTTTCACTGCTTGAATCTTTTCTTCTTGACATGTCCTTCTATCTTGAGAGTTTGAGGAGTGGTAATTTCTTCCAATGCTTTACAAGATATGGTCAGATTCATTTCTTGATGCTTGATGTGATCTTACACTTCTTGAACATTTTTTTCTTCTTGATATGTCCTTCTATCTGGATAGTTTGAGGAGTGGTAATTCCGGCCAATGCATTACAAGATATGGTTGGATTCATTTCTTCTTTCTTGATATGATCTTTCACTTCTTGAACCTTTTTCTTCTTGATATGTCCTTCAATCTTGAGAGTTTGAGGAGTGGTAATTCTTGCCAATGCTTTACAAGATATGGTTGGATTCATTTCTTTTTTCTCTGGGGTTGGGTCCTGGCGTATATCCTCTTCTTTTGATGTTTCTTGATCCATTTCTTCCTTCTCTTCATACTCTATGTAAAATAATTTATTCTCGGCATTTTCTATCACAATTGTAACAAAGCCCTTTTTCTCATTTTTCTTCCAATTGTTGTGGTGTAACTCTTGTAGGTTGTGGAAGGCTAGGAGAAACAACACTTCCATCTTTATAGTTGTGAGGAGTAGAATTCCTTGTTGCCATAATTTTTCTTTCCACTTTGTAACAAAGCCCTTTTTCTCTTTTTTCTTCCAATTGTTGTGGTGTTGCTCTTTGTATTCACATAATGTGCTATAATTTCCTCCATGAAAATTGACCACGTAACAAGTTGTTTATGAGAACAAAGCCCTTTATACCATAAAAATTGATTTTGTTCTAAATATGAAGATGAAATACATACTTTTTGTAATAGTAGTCCATCATGTAGATCAAAATATTTCTCCATATGTAGTATCCAATTTACCGGATCCTTGCCATTAAACTTCCTCATCTCGCTTTTTCTTGATTTTAGGAGCTCAATCTTGAAACGACTGTAACTCTGTACTTTCGGATCTTTAAGTTTTGAAATTGCGACCTGTAGTAGCCCTCTGTGTCCTCTTTCCAATGCCACTAGTTTGATTGAATTTAGATTCTCCAAGAAAGGGTTATGCACAATCTCCCAAGATGACCTGATTATATACCTTTTTAGAAGATCGAACTTGTATGAAGTATAATGTGTCACTGTTTTGACCTTCGGATCTAAAAACAATACACAAGAAACTATAGTTCTTCCTCTTATTGTAACTTCTTATGAAATTTTAATATGATTCTCAAAACCAAAGTTATGAGGATTTTCCCCAGGTCACCTGTTTGGAATGTAATTCTGGAGTCTACAAAAATGCCAACTTCCTCAGCTCATATCTCCGCAAATGTAGTGCGAAAATTTCTGAAATTCGGACCTGAGGTTCATAATGATTTCGACCCAAATGGGGATTTTTTTTAGCGTCTGAAACATCACAGAAAAAAATTTGTAGTGCAAATTCCACGATGACCTATTTGGAGCAGTGAAACCCTAGAATCCAAAGTTCTAAAACCAAATGTTATGAAACCAGCTCAAAAAGATAGAAAAGATATATCAACGCCTTAGAATTTAGCCTCTTCGAGGGGGCAACCTCCTTTACATTACATAAATGAATAATTCTTGGATGATACAAATGACAAGACCTCCTTTCTATATATAGGAGTCTAAGGGGTCATAACATAATCAGAGTTGACATAACAATAATAACAATAGTGGACTTCTACGGGGCACAATAGTAACAATATGGGGACTACATGGGTACAACAATATAATAAGGGGGTTGTACTAATAACAATAAGGGGTTACACTAGTAGTAAAGGGGCCTAACAATTTTAACCTTCTAGAAGTATAATAAATTCAAATTTAACTTAAATTTACAATATTTATTAACACAAATGATATAATTAAGGGAAGGAAATGCCCAACACCCCAATATAACCACTCACAATAAAATCAAAATGAGAAAAATAATACCCTTATAAATACCATCATTAACATAAATATTAGATTAGAAAAAAACAAAATTTATAACTATCAAAACTTTAAGTGTTTTTTATAAGTAGGCATTGTAAAAGCTCACTAAACCTAACATTGGGTAAAAAACTTGTATTTGTAAGTGTTGGAGAAAGTATAACTAGGTTCGTTCTTCATAAATGTAATTTTGATCTTTTTACTTATAAAAGAAAAGAAATATTATTTTTGTAAATTATAACAATGAGTTTCTTGCTCATTGCATAGGTCTAGCACATATTGAAGTGCTATAGGGAAGTCAAAAAGTCAAAAGAAAATTGAAGAGCTCTTCTTGAGAATATAAGTAATGTATATGAGTCAACCTAGTGTCTAGATCAACCCTCCAAGACAAGCACAATCCTCTTGAAAAAGGCAGCAAGAAAAACGATGTAAAATGCAGTCATGTCGATGAGCAAAACGAAATAAATGCATTCGTGTCAGCTCAAATAAAAGACACAATGATTCCCTCAGTCATGTCAGCTTATTATGGAGACGTACAAATATAAATACCTTGTTAGGGTCACCACAGAAAACATAGAACTCAGATTTCTCTCTGAACTTAAGATGGGTACATGAAGTACAAGAGAACAATATTTTCAGATCTCTGAAATATCGGACAAGTACAAGAGTCTGCAATCCGCATTACAGGAGGACACATTTTGGATGTCTCTAAAACAATCTCATTGCAGGTGTAGGAAGAATACTATTACAGTCTCGGTGAATATCAACAGTCTTGGCATGAGAATAATCTTTGTAATCCTCACTGTCTCAACTAGCATACATAGTCTCGACATACTTGGGGATAATACACTTTCGGCATGTTCACAGTCATGGTCTCATTGCAATGATAAGGACCTTGATGATCCTACAATAATACTAGTTCTCTCGACATAAATTCTAGGTACAATTATACTTTCAATATAGAAGTAATCATGAACACAATCATAATCTCAATACAGACAAGGTCGTTGACATAATAATGATCTCAGTAAGAGTGCAGTAATTATCTAAGTGAAGATGAAGATATGGTGCAACAATCATCTCAGTGAAGATGCATGAATAATGACCTCGGTGAAGCAATAGTGTTGATGATGATCTCATCAGTAACAAAGAAGAGGATTGGTGTCTTGGTCTTGGAGTGGACTCATAGGCTAAGGGTTGTGGTCTTGGTATTCATCAATTGGAATCTCTATAAGAAGAATTTTGTGCGGGTTTTCCTCTCCAAGAGGGAGAGGTTTTGGCCCTGGAAGAAAGCCAACATCGTGTGTTCTTGTCTCTTTGTCTTTGGTAGCTATTTAATGAGCTAAGAAGACACTCTCTAATAATAATAACAAGTGAAGATTGTGCTAAGAAGTAAAGTTAAATAACTCACAAATAGTTATCATGCAGGAAGAATCTCATTAACTGCATTTTCCTTTGATTCTTCAACATGGTATCAGAGATAAGGTACTGAAGTCAAAGGAAGGGAAGCAAAAAGAGACATACAAGGATTGGTTTTCAAGAAGGGCATCAAAGCAAGTTGAAGGGCTTTGTCAAGATTGAAGGATTAGTCTACAACAACAAGGGTTTTTGTCTACATAATCAAGGAGACAGTATACAACAACAAAATCTTGTATCTCCATAGTCATCATCAAAAGGCCACCAAGACCCTCATCAAGATGTCTACAAAGCAAGGTAACTCAAAGGACCTCAGAATCAAAGATCACCTCATCTTGGAACAGGTTGAAACCTGAGCAACAATCCTGATCTACACTACAAAAGAAGGCAATACATATTGAAGGCAATAAGGCATGGATATCTTCAAAGGATCATCTCCTTGCCCTAGAAGAAGATCATCCGAGGAAGCAACAAATCATTATCATCAAAACGAGCAACCTTTTCTATTGAGGAAAGGCTCTCTCATTTATAAGAAGGTCATCTAAGAAGAAGCTCTAATATATTTTATTCAACCATCATCAAAGAAATCAAGGTGAATATTTCATATTCACATGACAAGTAAGTATATTTTCATTCTATAATCAAGTTTGGTTAAATGACTTCCCGATTGCAAGGACATCTATAGGTTGGATGGGTCATCAAGATTCCTTGCATAAGAAAGGAGGATAGATATAGCGTTAAGTTATGGTATGTTATATGCTTATAACAGTTTACTTATTTTTCTTATTATATTCCATAGATTGGCAATCACATGTACATAAAGTAAAGTGTAGATAGAACATTAAACAATCGACAAAAAACAAGCCAAGACAAGAGACACAAGATGTGGCGGCTAGCCAGGGACAAACCCCACAATGTGTGGGGAAACCCTTTGATCAAATCTTCTTTTATCTTCAATAATTCAGCAGAGAGAAATAGTACAATAAATCTGATTTATATCAATAGTAGAAAACCCTAGATAAGCAACATCAACATTAGCAGCTTCATCATCAAAACTAGGGTAGATGATATCTCGCAAACTTACTGTCGGATCGACTTGATTCCACCACCAAAAGTTGCAGCCTTTAGAGGAGGTTCAGATGAACCTATAGCGTAGTTCAGATGAGGATATCTTCTGGTCCACGCAGGTCAAACTTCACTTCTACATTTGTAGCTTCAGTTTCAACAGCTTCCTTCAAATTAGGGAAGTCGATATCTTGCAAACCGTCCGTCGGATCGAGTTGATTCCACCACCAAAAGTTGTAGCCTTTAGAGGATGTTTGGATGAACCTACAATGCAGATCAGAAGAGGAGGTTTGATGGTCCACGCTGGTAAAATTGTGGATCTGCAGTTGCAGCTTCAGTTTTAGCAGCTTCCGGCTTCACATGTGTGAGAGAGAGACCCTTTTCCGCGCAGTATAGAAGAGACTCTTTTCTGTGCAGTAGAGAGAGAGAGATGTGATGAGATGAGTGAGTGCAAATGAGGAGAAGTCCTCCTGTATTTATACACAACTATTGATGTTTGAATAGATCCGATTGTTGGGTTTCTGCGCCTACATGAGTTGTAGGTCGCCTTGATAATATTTCCATAATCAAAATAAATTCATATCTCCATGAATAATTATCGGAATCGGATGATATTTAGATCAATCCTACACCTCTCGATCAGAGGAATCTAATAAACATATTATCAGCCATGAATAAGATGACCCAAATGAAGTTTTTCCCTAGTTTCCAATTTTAACACTCCCTCTCAGCTAGGGATAACTTCATCTACAATCTGTCATCGGTCGCTACTATTCATCCATCAAATGCACTGCCCTGTACAACCTGACCCTTGCCCTGCTCTACCCTATTCTGCCTGTTCTGCTTTTTCTTGTTCTACCCTGTACTGATCTGTACTGCTCTTCTCTGTTCTTCTCTATTTTGTTCTGCTCTGCTTTTGTTTTGTTCTGCTATACTTTTGTCCGAATTATGAAGAAGAAGAAATGATTGAGGATGTATCATACTGACTTAAAGTCAGCCTCAGGGTATGTACCACTGGTCCCATACCAGTCTCAACCAACTCGAAGTCAGTGTCATAGTATGTACAACTCCTACCACTGGTCCCAGACCAGTAACATCCTCCATTGACTCAAAGTCAGTCTCAGAGTGCGTACCACTGGTCCCATACCAGTAACAATCGACCCGAAGTAAGTGTCATAGAATGTACCACTCCTACCACTGGTCCCAGACTAGTATCATTGATCCCAGATCAATGGAGGTCATCTTAGTGTAGGGAGTACAATAGATACAACGATGCATCCATCGATACTACTATGGTCCCTAACTTCATTTCCCCGCTCATTGATCAGATGAGAGGTACTTCCCATGAGTCCCAGACTGCATGGGTAGGATGCCTTGATAGGAGAACTAATCAATCCTGTCCTCACAGGAGAACACATCAATCCTGCTACAAATGCCATGGAGAACACATCAATCTAGGCCTCACAAGGGAACACATCAATCCAGGCCTCACAGGAGAACACATCAATCCTGCTACAATTTCCATGGAGAACACATCAATCTAGGCCTCATAGGAGAACATGTCAATCCTGCTAAAATCGCCGTGGAGAACACATCAATCCAGGCCTCACAGGAGAACACATCAATCTTGCTACAATCGCCATGGAGAACACATCAATCCAAGCCTCACAAGAGAACTAATCATCCTGCTACACATGAGAGTGAATCATCCTGTTCCACAAGAGAGCGAATCATCTTGTCCCATAAGAGAGTGAATCATCTTGTTCCAGAGCGCACCGTCAGGGGAGGGTGAGTCACCCTGTGGTCGTATGTTGCTCCAGTAAGAACCGCAAGTCCTTAGAGCTCCCAGAGCTCAATGTATGTAACATGCAAGACCCTTGTATAAGGGTTTCTTGACAACTCCAAATCGTTTGGGAAAATCACAGATTAAATCTTTCCTCGGGGCTTTGACAAGGTGTATCGACCTGTACATCATCTTAATGCGATGAAGCCTCCTTGCTCATCAACTTACCATATCCCAGATGATGTCTATCTGCTGGAGCAATTGATGAATATGGGATTCCTCAATAATCGAATCCCACCTCTGGTTGTCACATAGGATCACGGTGGTATCCAATGTAAAAACATCTCACTGAAGAGCTTTCGTAACTAGATTGCCTCATAGGAGGCCATGCTAACAACAATATACTCTGCTTCGGCAGTGCTCAAAGCCACCGACTTTTACTTCTTTCTCATCCAAGATATCGAAGCAAATCCCAAGGTGAAATAGCACCCGGAAGTGCTCTTATGGTCCATCACATTGCCTGCCCAATCAACATCAGTATATCCAAGTAGTCTCACATTTCCGACAGTGTATCTTAACCCATTAGTAATTGTGCCACAAAGATATCTCAGAAGATTCTTGGCATCAATCCAATGAGGCTCAACCAAATATGAGCTCATAATGCTAACTACAAAACATATGTACAGATGGAGGTTCACCAAGAACACCAATGCGAATGAGTTTATGAAACTCAGAGGCATTTCCCAAATCTAGTCCGACATCACTACCATATAACTTCTAAAAGTTAAGATCCTTGAGGTAGTCGCAGGCTTGCAGTCCATCATATCGAATCTTTCCAATATCTTTACCACATATTTTCATTGAGATAGGAAAATTTCCCCTGGCTTCTACCACACTTCAAGTCCTTGGTTCTTCATTTCAAATTCAGAAGCCAAATCCATCTTACCTTTGTGAATGAGAGGATATGCACCTTTTAGAAAGAGGTCATCAACATACAACACTAGTATAAGAGGCTTGTCATCTTCAACCTTAAGGTAAACGTTAGGATCGACTTCACTCCTAGTGAATCCCAGCTTCATCAAGTAGCTATCGATCCTCTCATACCATGCTCGAGGTGCTTGCTTTAGCCCATAGAGAGCCTTCTTCAACTTGCATATATGAGATTTTCAATCATAAATCTCAAATCCTTCAGGTTGCTCCACATGGACCTCTTCTTTGATTGAACCATGCAAGAACTCGGTCTTGACATCCATCTGATGTAGGTTCCATCCTTGTGAAGCTGCAAGGGCTATGATCGAGTGGATGGTCGTATATTTGGCAACAGGTGCAAATATCTTATCATAGTCTATACCTTCCTTCTGGGAGAAGCCACGAGCAACAAAACTAGCCTTATACTTTTCCGTACTTCCATCTGCTACATAATTTATCTTATAAAGCCATTTAGAAGTGACAACTTTCTCGTCTGGGGGTCTGGGACATCATTCTTCATAATAAACTCATGTTCTTTGGTCATAGAATCCTTCCATATTTTATGCTTCACGACATCTGAGAATGATGAAGGTTCATTTTGTATGATCGTTCTCATGATGGTCAGCTATCCATGATACCTATTAGGTTTCTCACTTTCTCTAAAGGTTCCTCGGGTTACATCATGTCCTTTAGCATCATTGGGTACCCCTCTAAGCCATGAAGGCCTCTTCCTAGAAGAGTAAGGCTCAGGTGGATAAATAGGATCCATGGGTTCCTCCACATCAGGCGTTGTTACATTATCTACCAGTAGAAACTTCAGAAGTCTCTGGACAGCTTCCACAATCGTATGGTTCTTCCTTTCCGCCACACCATTATGCTCAGGAGTATGTGGAGTAGTAGTCTCCCTCTTAATGCCAGCCTCGGGTATGCCTAAGTGAACCAACTGTAATATATCAGAGGTCTTGCTTTGGCTTGAGAGGAATGGTACCCTTTTGAGCTTTCCTTCAGCACATACACCTTCTTTCTCTACTCGGAATTCGGGCATCCCTGTCACCATTTGTCTTACATCGGGTAGAGCTTTATAATAAAGGTGGGCAAACCTCCGATGCCAAAGTTCAGACTAAAGAGATGTGTCATAAGACATGACACCTAGCGGACTTCCATCGGCCTGATATAATGAATCAACATGAAACCCAAGAGTAAGGCATCTTTAACATTATTTTTCCATATACGTACCTTGCCATCACTAAAGGTTACCTTGTAGCCTTTGTCTTCCATTTCTGAGATGGATACCAGGTTCTTTTTGAGGTTAGGTGCATTTAATACATCCTAGAATTTCTAGCCTTCTTGAATGGTTGTCCTCTTCCTTGATTCCCAGCTCTCCTCTTACCTTTGCTATTGAATATGTCATTCCTTTGATTTCCATCAGAGGGATTTTGATCATCGTCCCATGGTGAGTCCTTTCTATTAGGGCACTCCCTTGCATAGTGACCTGCTTTATCGCAGATGTAACATCATCCTTTTCTTCCACCCTTAGGTCCAACCTTTCCTTTTGATTTAGTCTCGGAATTATTTCTTTTCTTAGCATGAGAAGAAAAGGCAGCGGGAGGACCTTTAGGCATGGGCATTTCTTGCTCTTCTACCCTTGTTTCTTCTTGAATGCATCTAGCCATTAATTCCTCGAAACCAGGAATTATATTATTCTTCAGAAGAGTAGTCCTGAACACGTACCATTCGGATGGTAATCCTCCAAGAGTCGTGAGTGCCATTTCTCTGTCAATAATAGTCTCCCCAATAGATAGGAGATCGTTCTTGATCTCGGTGATTCTTAAGAAGTATGCTTCAATACTCTTATCTTTACCCTTCTTGATTTCCATCAGTTTATTTCTAAGAAACAAAAATTGATTTGCATCGTTAACTTTAAATATACTCACCAGCATATCATAGATTTCCTTAGAGGTGTCCAGTTCAGAGATGTAGGCCACCAAGTGCTTGTCGATAGAGTCCTGGATGATCTTCTTTGTTTTGACTTCTCTGTTTTTCCATTTGTTCCAGGTAGCAACAGATGCATTTGATGGAGGCTCAACAATATTTCCTCTTACATGGTCCAACACTCCTTGATCTTCTAGGGTTAGATCGATCGACATCTTCCATCCGTGATAGTCAGCTTTCTCATGGAGCTTGTCTTCGACAGGAAAGAGTGTTGAGGACCCCATAGTTCTTTTAGGATAGCCTTGCCAATCTTCTCTTCGGTGATTGCTCTTGCTCTTGCTCGGGCTTTGTCTTCACCTCAGCTCTGATACCATGTTAAGTTATTGTATGTTCTATGCTTATAACAGTTTACTTATTTTTCTTATTATATTCCATAGATTAGCAGTCACATGTACATAAAGTAAAGTGCAGATAGAACATTAAACGATCGACAGAAAACAAGCGAAGACAAGAGACACAAGATGTGGCGGCTAGCCAGGGACAAACCCCACAATGTGTGGGGAAACCCTTTGATCAAATCTTCTTTTATCTTCAATAATTCAGTAGGGAGAAATAGTACAATAAATATGATTTATATCAGCAGTAGCAAACCCTAGATCAGCAACATTAGCATTAGTGGCTTCATCATCAAAACTAGGGTAGACGATATCTCGCAAACTGACCGTTGGATCAGCTTGATTCCACCACCAAAAGTTTCATCGTTCAGAGGAGGTTCAGATGAACCTACAATGCAGTTCAGATGAGGAGATATTTTGGTTCATGTAGGTCAAACTTCACTTCTGCAGTTGCAGCTTCAGTTTCAGCAACTTCCTTCAAACTAGGGCAGTCGATATCTCGCAAACCGTCCGTCGGATCGACTTGATTCCACCACCAAAAGTTGCAGCCTTCAAAGGAGGTTCAGATGAACCTACAACACAGATTAGAAGAGGAGGTTTGATGGTCCACGCTGGTCAAATTTTGGATTTGTAGTTGCAACTTCAGTTTCAGCAACTTCCGGCTTCACATGTGTGAGAGAGAGACCCTTTTCCGCGCAGTAGAGAAGAGACTATTTTCTGCGCAGTAGAGAGAGAGAGATGTGATGAGATGAGTGAGTGCAAATGAGGATAAATCCTCCCATATTTATACACAACTGTTGATGTTTGAATAGATGCAACTGTTGGGCTTTTGAGCCTACATGAGTTGTAGGTCGGCTTGATAATAATTCCATAATCAAAATAAATTCATATCTCCATGAATACTTATCAGAATCGGATGATATTTAGATCAATCCTACACCTCTCGATGAGAGGAATCTAATGAACATATTATCAGCCATGAATAAGATGACCCACATGAAGTTTGGCCCTAGTTTCCAATTTTAACACTTCTTTTCAACTAGGGAGAACTTCATCTGCAATTTGTCGTCGGTCGCTACTATTCATCCATCAAATGCACTGCCCTGTACAACCTGACCCTTACCCTGCTCTGCTTTGTTATGCCTATTCTGCTTTGCCTTGTTCTACCCTGTACTGATCTGTACTGCTCTTCTCTGTTCTGCTTTGTTTTGTTCTGCTCTGCTTTTGTCTGAATTATGAAGAAGAAGAAATGATTGAGGATGTATCATACTGACTTAAAGTCAGCCTCAGAGTATGTACCACTGGTCCCAGATCAGTCTCAACCGACCCAAAGTCAGTGTCATAGTATGTACAACTCCTACCACTGGTCCCAGACTAGTAACATCCTCCACTGACTCAAAGTCAGTCTTAGAGTGCATACCACTGGTCCCAGACCAGTAACAACTGACCCGAAGTTAGTTTCATAGAATGTACCACTCCTTCCACTAGTCCTAGACTAGTATCATTGATCCGAGATGAATGGAGGTCATCCTAGCGTAGGGAGTATGGTAGATACAACGATGCGTTCATCAGTACTACTATGGTCCCTAACTTCATTTCCCTACTCATTGATCAGATGAGAGTTACTTCCCATGAGTCCCAGACTGCATGGGTAGGATGCCTTGACAGGAGAACTAATAAATTCTGTCCTCACAGGAGAACACATCAATCCTGCTACAATTTCCATGGAGAACACATCAATCTAGGCCTCACAAGAGAACACATCAATCTTGCTACAATCGCCATGGAGAACACATCAATCCAGGGCTCATAGGAGAACACATCAATCCTGCTACAATTGCCATGGAGAACACATCAATCCAGGCCTCACCGGAGAACACATCAATCCTGCTACAATCACCATGGAGAACACATCAATCCAGGCCTCACAGGAGAACACATCAATCTTGCTACAACCGCCATGGAGAACACATCAACCCAGGCTTCACAGGAGAACTAATCATCCTGCTACACAGGAGAGCGAATCATCTTATTCCACAAGAGAGCGGATCATCTTGTCCCACAAGAGAGCGAATCATCTTGTTCCAGAGCGCATGACCAAGGGAGGGTGAGTCACCCTGTGGTCGTATGTTGCTCCAGTAAGAACTGCATGCCCTCAGAGCTCCCAAAGCTTAATGTATGAAACATGCAGGACCCTTATACAAGGGTTTCTTGACGACTCCAAATTGTTTGGGAAAATAACATATTAAATCTTTCCTCGGGGCTTTGACAAGGTGTATCGACCTGTACAATATCTTAATGCGATGAAGCCTCCTTGCTCATCGACTTACCATATCCCAGATGATGTCTATCTGCTGGAGCAATGGATGAATACGGGATTCCTCAATAATCGAATCCCACCTCTGGTTGTCACATAGGATAACAATGGTATCCAATGTAAAAATAGATCACTAAAGAGCTTTTGCAACTAGACTGCCTCACAGGAGGCCATGCTAGCAACAATATACTCTTTTTCGGCAGTGCTCAAAGCCACCGACTTCTGCTTCCTGCTCATCCAGGATATCAAAGCAAATTCCAAGGTGAAATAGCACCCGGAAGTGCTCTTACGGTCCACCACACTGTCTGCCCAATCAACATCAGTATATCCAAGTGGTCTCACATCTCCGACAGTGTATCTTAACCCATTAGTAATTGTGCCACGAAGATATCTCAGAAGATTCTTGGCATCAATCCAGTGTGGCTCAACCAAATATGAGCTCATAATGCCTACTGCAAAACATATGTTCGGATGGAGGTTCACCAAGAACACCAATGTGAATGAGTTTATGAAACTCAGAGGCATTTCCCAATCTGGTCTGACATCACTGCCATATAACTTCTAAAAGTTAAGATCCTTGAGGTAGTCACAGGCTTGCAGTCCATCATACCGAATATTTACAATACCTTTACCACATATTTTCCTTGAGATAGGGAAATTTCCCTTAGCTTCTGCCACACTTCAAGTCCTTGGTTCTTCATTTCAAATTCAGAAGCCAACTCCCTCTTACATTTGTGAATGAGAGGGTATGCACATGTTAGAAAGAGGTCATCCACATACAACACCAGTATGAGAGGCTTGTCATCTTCAACCTTACGGTAAAGGTTAGGATCAGATTCACTCCTAGTGAATCCCAACTTCATCAAGTAGCTATCGATCCTCTCATACCATGCTCGGGGTGCTTGCTTAAGCCCATAAAGAGCCTTCTTCAACCTACATACATGAGATTTTCAATCATAAATCTCAAATCCTTTGGGTTACTCCACTTAGACCTCTTCTTTGATCGAACCATGCAAGAATGTGGTCTTGACATCCATCTGATGTAGGTTCCATCCTTGTGAAGCCGCAAGGGCTATGATCGAGTGGATGGTCGTATATCTGGCAACAAGTGCCAATATCTCTTCATAGTCTATACCTTCCTTCTGGGAGAAGCCACGAGCAACAAAACGAGCCTTATACTTTTCCGTACTTCCATCTAATGCATGCTTTATCTTATAAAGCCATTTAGAAGTGACAACTTTCTCATCCGAGGGTCTAGGAACTACTTCCCAAACATCATTCTTGATAATAAACTCATGTTCTTCGGTCATAGCATCCTTCTAGATTTGATGCTTGATGACATCTGAGAATGATGAAGGCTCATTTTGTATGATCATGCTCATGATGGTCAGGTATCCCTGATACCTGTTAGGTTTCTTACTTTCACGGAAGTTTCCTCGGGGTGCAGCATGTCCTTCAACATCATTGAGTACCCCCCTAAGCCATGAAGGCCTCTTCCTAAAAGAGGAAGGCCCAGGTGGATAAATAGGATCCATGGGTTCCTCCACATCAGGCATTGTTACATTATCTACCCATAGAAACTTGAGAAGTCTCTGGACAGCTTCCACAATCGTACGGTTTTTGCTTTCCGCCACACCATTATGCTAAGGAGTATGTGGAGTAGTAGTTTCCCTCTTAATGCCAGCCTCAGGTATGCCTGAGTGAACCAACTGTAATATATCAAAGGTCTTGCTTTGGCTTGAGGGGAATGGTCCCCTTTTGAGCTTTCCTTTGGCACATACACCTTATTTCTCTACTCAGAATTCGGGCATCCCTGTCACCATTTGTCTTACATCGGGTAGAGCTTTATAATGAAGGTGGGCAAACCTCCGATGCCAAAGTTCAGACTGAAGAGATGTGTCATAAGACATGACACCTAGCAAACTTCCATCGACCTGTTATAATGAATCAACACGAAACCCAAGAGTAAAGGCATATTTAACATTATTTTTCCATATACATACCTTGCCATCACTTAAGGTTACCTTGTAGCCTTTGTCTTCTATTGCCGAGATGGATACTAGGTTCTTTTTGAGGTCAGGTGCATTTAATACATCCTGGAATTTCTAGCCTTCTTGAATGGTTGTCCTCTTCCTTGATTCCAAACTCTCCTCTTACCTTTGCTATTGAATTTGTCATTCCTTTGATTTCCATAAGAGGGATTTTGGTCATTGTCCCAGTGTGAGTCCTTTCTATTAGGGCACTCCCTTGCATAACAACCTGCTTTATCGCAGATGTAACATCATCCTTTTCTTCCACCCTTAGTCCAGCCTTTCCTTTTGATTTAGTCCTGGAATTATTTCTTTTCTTAGCATGAGAAGAAAAGGGAGCAGGAGGACCTTTAGGCATGGGCATTCTTGCTCTTCTACCCTTGTTTCTTCTTGAATGCATCTAGCCATTAATTCCTCGAAACTAGGAATTATATTATTCCTCAGAAGAGTAGTCCTGAACAAGTACCATTCGGATGGTAATCCTCCAAGAGTCGTGAGTGCCATTTCTATGTCAATAATAGTCTCCCCAATAGATAGGAGATCGTTCTTGATCTCGGTGATTCTTAAGAAGTATGCTTGCATACTCTCATCTTTACCCTACTTGATTTCCCTCAGTTTATTTCTAAGAAACAAACTTGATTTGCATCATTAACTTTAAATATACTCACCAGTCTATCATAGATTTCCTTGGAGGTGTCCAATTCAGAGATGTAGGCAACCAAGTGCTTGTCGATAGAGTCCTGGATGGTCTTCTTTGTTTTGACTTCTCTATTTTTCCATTTGTTCCAGGCAGCAGCGGATGCATTTGATGGAGGCTCAACAATATTGCCTCTTACATGGTCCAACACTCCTTGATCTTCTAGGGTTAGATCGATCGACATCTTCCATCCGTGATAGTCAGCTTTCTCATGGAGCTTGTCTTCGACAGGAAAGAGTGTTGAGGACCCCATAGTTCTTTTAGGATAGCCTTGCCAATCTTCTCTTCGGTGATTGCTCTTGCTCTTGCTCGGGCTTTGTCTTCACCTCAGCTATGATACCATGTTAAGTTATGGTATTTCTATGCTTATAAGAGTTTACTTCTTTTTCTTATTATATTCCACAGATTAGCAATCACATGTACATAAAGTAAAGTGCAGATAGAACATTAAACGATCGACATAAAATAAGCCAAGACAAGAGACACTTGATGTGGCGGCTAGCCAGGGAAAAACCCCATAATGTGTGGGGAAACCCTTTAATCAAAGCTTCTTTTATCTTCAATAATTCAGCATAGATAAATAGTACAATAAATCTGATTTATATCAACAGTAGCGAACCCTAGATCAGCAACATCAACATTAGTGACTTCATCATCAAACTAGGGCAGACGATATCTTACAAACCGACCATCGAATCGGCATGATTCCACCACCAAAAGTTGTGGCTTCCAGAGGAGGTTTAGATGAACCTATAGTGTAGTTTAGATGAAGAGATCTTCTAGTCCACGTAGGTCAATCTTTACTTTTGCAGTTGCAGCGTCAGTTTCGGCAGCTTCCGGCTTCAAACTAGGGCAGTGGATATCTTGCAAACCTTCTGGCGAATTGACTTGATTCCACCACCAAAAGTTGTGGATTTCAGAGGATGTTCATATGAATCTACAATGCAGTTTAGATGAAGATATCTTCTAGTCCACGCAGGTCAATCTTTACTTCTGCAGTTGCAGCTTCAGTTTCAGCAACTTCCGGCTTCAAACTAGGGCAATCGATATCTTGCAAACCGTCCGTCGGACTGACTTGATTCCACCACCAAAAGTTGTGGCTTTCAGAGGAGTTTCAGATGAGAATATCTTCTAGTCCACACAGGTCAATCTTTACTTCTGCAGTTGCAACTTCAATTTCGGCAGCTTCCAGCTTCACATGTGTGAGAGAGAGACCCTTTTCTGCGTAGTAGAGAAGAGACTATTTTATGCACAGTAGAGAGAGAGAGATGTGATGAGATGAGTGAGTCCAAATGAGGAAAATTCCTCCTGTATTTATACACAACGTTAGTGTTTGAATAGATGTGACTGTTGGGCTTCTGAGCCTACATGAGTTGTAGGTCAGCTTGACAATAATTCCATAATCAAAATAAATTCATATCTCCATGAATACTTATCGGAATCGGATGATCTTTATATCATCCTACACCTCTCGACGATAGGAATCTAATAAAAATATTATTAGCCATGAATAAGACGACCCACATGAAGTTTTTCCCTGGTTGCCAATTTTAACAAACAACCCCACCAAGTTTAAAAACTTTAGTAGCTTTTCCTCTAATACACACAAATTCATAGGAAGAAGAAAATCATTGTCTAAAACCTTAATATTATGGTTGTCAAGACTTAAAAGAACCAGAACCTCTAGTAAGATCATCACATCGCCTGTAGCTACTTGTTGCCAAAATGATTTATATCCTTTTAGAAATATCATCTCGAGGGAAACTTCTCCCACATCTAGCAAAGAGTTCCAAGTTGTATTGGTTTATATAATATGCCATTTTCCCATTTAGGTACGGCTTGTTGCTTTGTCTTTTCTCCAGAAGGAAACCAATGCCCAAATAGGAGGATTTGATGTCAAATATCTCATTACTCATCTTCCTTGGCACCTGTTAGCACTTGAAATTTCACCTAGGCTGAGATAGAAAAATCTCAAGGCTTTCAATAAAACTATAAGCATGCTTGCAACAATCTTGAACTAATTTTAATGATGGATAAGAGACCTTATATCGTTCAATGAACATAGCATGAAAATCCTTTAAACAGTAAATACAAGCAGGCGGCAAACTTTCATACCATGATTGAGCTGTACCTTCTAGAGTGGCCAAGAATATCTTCATCAAGAAATCTTCAGGAAAATCAACCTTCAACTTGCGAATATGCATGTGAAATCTAACCAAATGTAAAGCAGCATCCTTCTTACCATCATCATTAAATATAGGCAGATTCCTTGACCAATCTACCTTCGGAATTTTATTCGGAAAACCTGGGATGTGATCTCGGCTCAAGGGAGCATATCTTCTTGCAATCTGATCCATTTTGAAAAGCTCAAAGCTACTGATCTCTCTGCAGTGAAGTCACCATGAAGCATTTATTGCTGGATTCTTCAGTGAAAGGAGTCGCCAGTGAATGATTTCAGCCTGTCAAGTGTCTGATCGGTGTCCACCATCAACAATCAGATCTGAACTTGATACATGTACTGGGGTAAACTACAAATGAAGTGTTGTATTCACAAGCTCACGAAGATCGACTGAAGTAGCGTTTATCTACTTGCGCTGATGCAAAGCAAGAGCGTTTTCGAAGGCTACCTGGCATAACTTCAGGCTCCGTCTAAGACTTATGAGACAAACAAATCAACCCACAAACAATTTTGTTCTCCCCAGTATGGTCGCCAGTATGTTAGCGTTTGAAATTTCACCTCAGGCTGAGAAAGGCAAATCTCAAAGCTACATCAAACCATTCAGCCTCGTAGCTAGCCCTACGGGATAGGAGAAGGCTCTCTCCGGTCTATCTCGTAAAATCTTCAATGGATGAGATGACCAATAAAGTAACACTGATATTAGGCTAGTAAACTAATTAGAAGGATTGATTTTGAAATTTTTGGGTTTTTGGTGGCAAATTGGAGGGAGTGCAATTCATGGTGCGGGGATTGAGCACAGTTTTTTGCAGGGGGATCTTTGGGGCAAGGTAGGAGTGAGCGCTGATGCCTTAATCTGAGATGGATGATCAGGGATGATAGAGAAGGAGCTAAAGAGGGCAAACAACCATTTGAATCCTCTCTAAACAGTAGAAAACATAAATTTTGAACAAACTAAAAAGCTGAGCATGTCAAAGCATGAATTCAAACTTTATCACTTCATCTGTCCAAATAGAAGCAAAAGAGAGATGTGGAATACATAAACAAACTTACAAGAACATGTAGAGAACACACCATCAACACAACAATCCACAATAATCCACAATGATGCCTGCAAAACCCTGGCCTTCCTCTTCTTTAAATTGCTGAGATAGATGTACAATATACAATAAAGCTTTCTCCCACAAGAGTCCAACCTTCCAACCTCTCAAAATGACTAAGAAAATACATAATATAGGCAAGCTAACCTCTTCCCTTGCCTCTAGGGGTCGAGCTCATCCTTCTAGGAGCATTTTGAACTAATTCCAAACTAAGCACTAGATAATAGGCAGCTCAACAACTTGCCTCTATTACTTAGCTAACTGATTCATGCATTAATTATTCACTTTTTAAATCAAGGAAGCTTCTAGAAGAGTAAAGAGAGGTAAAATCTATCAAAGTGCCATGAAAATATTACATTTATCCATCATCTA
>APFE030074028.1:196245-217345 GCA_000404065.3 Pinus taeda | reverse complement strand
ATAGTAGGGGGAGGTGAATTGAAAATAGATCCCTCTAAAGTGGCAGTCATTGTAAACTAGCCTAAACCCAAGTCTGCTACAGAAGTGAGAATCTTCTTAGGAGCAACACAATATTGGAGGAAGTTCATTTCTAATTTTTCCTCAATTGTAGCTCCCTTACATGCCTTGACAGGATTGAACAAGGTGTTTCAGTGGGGAGGAAAGCAGCAGAAAGCCTTCGACACCTTGAAAGAAAAGATTAGTACATCATCGATACTAGCACTACTAGATCTCCAAAGACCATTTGAGATCCAAACTGATGCCAGTGACTATGCCATGGGAGTAGTGTTGACATAGCATGGTAAACCCATATGTTATTATTCTGAGACTTTTAATCCTGCAGTAGTTAACTATCCTACATATGATAAAGAATTGTATGCATTAGTTCAGAGTGTGAAAAGTGGAAACATTACTTAATGGGCAAAGAAATAGTAATACATACTGATTATCAGCCACTTCAATACCTACACTCCCGAACTAAACTGCAGCAATCAAGACATTACAGATGGATGGGTTTTCTACAACAGTTTCATTTAGTCATCAGATATAAAAAGGGCATACATAACAAGGTTGCAGACATGTTATCTAGACCCATTATAAATGCATCTACCATACTTAAGCATAATTATGTGTTGCATGAAAGCTACATAGAACAATATGCTCAGGACATGGACTTTAAAGATGTGTATGCAACTTTGAGTCAAGGCAAAAGAATAGAAGAATTGGACTATCACATGAAAGACCAACTCTTATATCATTGTGGGAAACTCTGCATTCCACAAACTGAGAGAGTAAAGATAATTAGGGAAGCACGCACTTCTCTGATATCAGGTCACTTTGGGGTAAGTAAAATAGTTGCACAGTAGCAAAGGTTCTGCTATTGGCCGAGAATGAGTGAAATAGTTTCTAGATATGTAAAAGGATGTGCTATGTGTGCTAAACGCAAGCCCATCAATAGAAAACTAGGCTTGTACACTCCATTTCCAGTTCCTTCTCACCCTTGGGAAAGTATTTCCATGGATTTTGTTGGAGGACTGCCTAAATCTAGGAAAGGTCATGATTATCTATATGTTGTTGTGGATAGGTTCAGCAAAATGTGTATTTTGATACCCTGTAGTAAACAGATTACAACTGAACACATTGTAAAATTGTTCTTTGAACATGTATGGGTTCATTTTGGATTACCCACTTCTATTGTATCTGATCGAGACACCCGATTTGTGGGGAAGTTTTGGTCAAGTCTATGGGAACTAATGAACACCAAGTTAAAGAAAAGCACAGCTTTTCATCCACAAACAAATGGCGAGACAAAAGTAGTTAACAAGACAGTGATCTAGTTACTGAGAGGATATTGCATCAAACACCCTAAGCTTTGGGATGAACACTTGTGTTATGTGTAGCATGCTTACAATAGAGCCAAACACTCTTCTACACAAAGATCTCCTTTTGAGACCTGTTTTGGTTTCATACCAAGGTCTCCTTTGGATTTTGTCTTTGGTAAACATACCATGGTTGATATACAGTGATGTGGACAAGGCAACTAGGTTCATTGAACAAATCCAGGAGATCCACCAGGAAATACAGGAACAACTGGAAAAGAGCCAGGCCAAGTACAAGGCTAGGCATGATAAGCATCAGATGGAGCATAGTTTTTAAGTTGGAGACCAAGTCTGGCTGTATATCAGCAAGGAAATGATGCAAGGTGAAGGTAAAAAGCTAAAACGCATTAGGTATGGACCCTTCAGGATACTTGAGAAGATTGGTGAAAATTCTTTTTGCCTTGATCTACCAGCTTACAGGCACATCTACTCAGTCGTAAACACAGATTGATTGAGGTTGTTTGAACCCTCGATGATTGAGGACCCTGAAGAGAAGAGTCAATTACCTTTTGTTGATGACCTACTCCCTGAATATCTTAATGAATTACGGGAAGACATAGTGTT
Organism: Pinus taeda; assembly: GCA_000404065.3. Lineage (NCBI taxonomy): Eukaryota > Viridiplantae > Streptophyta > Pinopsida > Pinales > Pinaceae > Pinus > Pinus taeda. The sequence goes on along the minus strand of APFE030074028.1, from coordinate 215,363 downwards.
GGACAGGAAGGTAAGGATGACGCGCAGTGGACAAGTGGAATACCTCATGTTTGGGCTCAAAGGTTCGAAGCCAAGCAATGCGAAGTGGATTGAGATTGGACAATTGAGAAAGCAATACCCTCACTTAGTCGATGCTTGAAACCCAACTTTTGGTGGTCCAAAAGCTCTTTCAATGGGAAGGCCATGATTCGAATCGGATCCATTGAAGACTCGCAAAGAACCATGACTGTATCAGGTCAGGACGAATCTCTAAAAATTCCAAAAAACAACGATCAAAAGCACCCTAAACCAGTGGAAATGGTAGCCAACATGGAACGAAGAGGACCTCGGTCAAAGCGTGTTGACCGAGGCCCATGGAGACTGCACAGGAGGTCAAAGTAGCCCCTGGGAGCCTCGGATTGGGAAAAGGAGGTGATTTTTGATGTGCGATTAGCGCGCTCGGCGAACAGGGCCGAAATGGGGGGAAGCCCGAGCACTTGGATGCATGGTGAACCAGAGAACTGTAGGTGGGAAAGGCAAAAAGTGCTAATCGTACAAGGTGGGACCCGTGCTTTGGAAACCGGTGGTATTGATCGGGGTGCCCTCAAACGGTAAACGGTTTTGGAGAAAGCGGAGCGATCCCACTCAACGATTGACGCGTGGTGGCGGAGGTGAGAGAAAACTGCCATTGATCGCGCGTTATTAGTTGAGCAGGTCAACCGCGTGGAACGTGTGTATCACGTTGGATCTGGGGAATCCAGATCAGACGGCTGAGATTGTGCCCGATGGAGGAAGCAGAATCGTTGAAGGATTAAGCCACATGTGTAAAGATTTGAGGTCCGTTTGACCGCCATGGTGGAGGAAGAATGCATCCATGACGTAGCTAAAGAAATGAACCGACGAGTAGGCTGGCGCTATTCAGATGGGGACACGTGGCCACACCTTGAGCATTCATGCTGATGTCAAACAGGGAACTCCAAGCGTAGCTGCAAAAGGTGAATTGACAGAGGCAAATAGGAACCGAATGAGCATGAGTTCGAATGGCTAAAAGCCATGAACAACGAAATAGAATACATAGTTGAACACTGAGAGACAAAAACCAGAGAAGAAGGTAGTAAAGCAACAACAGGAAGAGGCAGAGGGCTGAGCTGACCAGTGGCAACATGGAGCACCAGAGCTTGAGAGATTCAAGCCATCCCATAGAGGAATCTGTCCGGATCGAGCATCGCATTTGGCTGCTTCCACTGTAGACCAGAAGGTCGCAGAGTTGGTAGGAAGAAGAAGTGTCCGTGTACTCCAGTGGCTTGGGGAATCCAAGAAACCACCCTACCAAGGAAACTTGCTTCAGGAGAGCTCACATTGAGTCCCTGCATTGTAATTCTTTGCTCAAAGACCCAATAAAACAAGGCCACCACTGAAAGTTGGATCGGAGACGTAGCCCTAGAGAATAGGGTGAACTCCTTATTAAAATTGCTTGTGTCTTTGTGGTTGCTTACTGCATTTCTCTGTTGTCTTTCCATTTAAATGTTTGTGTATTAGCAATCTGATCGATCCGTTGCTTAAATAACATAGAAAACACACCGGCACATGAGTTTGTAATACATTTTGTTGAATAAACCTTAAACTAGTGTCACTCATAGGGTGATTATCAGATCAAACAATGAGGAGTGATGGCTGAGATGCTTTACGAGATCTTGCAAGGACGAGGACATGCATTGTCAGGAGACCTGCAAATCAAGGACGCATATACATATACATATCTGAGATCAAGAAATGAATCCATGGCATGGACACAACCATTTGGATGATGAAGACTATATGAAAGGATCCATGGTATGGGCGCAACCATCCAGATAACTAGGATCATTATAAATATAAAGTCCCACGGTATGGTCACATCCAACCATATAGTAGAAACATGTATACAATTATGAATGACATAACTCCATGCAGGCTGAGTCATAACAGACAAGACTCAGGGTCTTGCGCTCCATCCCAACCCGATCAACACATGAATTCTAACATGCGAAAAAATGTGTTGAAGTCGAACATGTTAGAAAACCCCCTGATTACTGGCCAATGATGTGGACCATTAACAGGTGTGAGAGAAACCACTAATAATGACAATGGTCCTCAAGGTACAAGAGTACAATCTGTGAATGTGTTAATGAAGCTAAGGTCGAACATTCGTGGAATCACCCAATCGAAAGCCAATGATGAAGACCTGTCGTCGGATGCGAAGAATTGGCCATTAGGGCATGCCATCTTTAAGGTACTGAAAGGGAGTCTTTAAGTCGTCTTCCTGGATAATGAGCTGAAGTTGACAGGAAGTGACTCATCGAAGGAGGATCATAGTGATTCCCTCATCATCGACACGAAACAAGGAATAAAGTGGAATGAAATGAGTATGATCCAGGATTGTGACAAAAGATCAGATAATGTATAGGTAATACACTGCAGATAGGACTTCTCTTGAACATATTGACGACATGACTCCGGAGTGTGGCAACATTAGAGTCAACATAGGGCTAAGGGTCATAATGACGAAGTGGAATAATTAATGAGAAGCAAAATGGATGACCCGAACCTAGAAGGACAAGTGACTGAGTGAGGATATCCCAAACTCGGCACAAGAGCAGAAGAGTGTCATGTTCAAGAGTGACATGCTACCTATACAAAGGATGTTTCATCTTCATTTTCCTACCACTATTTCTAGTAAGTACCTCTTTATTTTTACACAAGCTTGAATAGGATACCATATTCTTGTCGTATAAGTTCACCCTTCGAATGAATCCATCCTAGCAAGTTTTACGAGTCCTAGGAAGGAGAAACGTGGTCTCATCATGGTGGCGAGTCTTTCATCGTAAAGTTTTAACGAGTTCGACGTAAGAATAACTCAATATCTTTTTCACATTTAGAGAGTTTGAAAAAGAGACGAAAAAGAAAACTCCACAAGGTCCCTTTTCGTAATTTTGTCTCTCTAACCCGAAAAGGTAGAAAACAATATTCGAATGAACCTCCTAGCCATGTTCAACTAAGGTGTTCCTTTTTCATACAATAGTCTATCTCAGTCCAGAAAAGGGTTAAACTTATACTGAATAGATGTTAATTCATTTACTTTAACGAGTTCAAAAATACAAGTACTTGGCAATGTTTTCCTATTTTTGGAGTCTGAAAAAAGATGAAAGATGACTCTTCCTGGAAGAACGAGTGGTATAGAAGGATAGAAATTGGTTCCGGTAATGATGGAATTGCACAAAGCATGTAATGGTCAAGAGACTGGCTAATAAGACGACTCATCGCAGATGTTCCTCAGGTAAGGGTAAAATAATCAAGTGAAAGCATATGATCGACCAAAGAGATGGTGACGATGGAATGGAACAACCAAGGCTAACCTAGCAAAAATAGGTTGATAAAAACATCAATCACGAGATGTAAGGTGGGAATGGTTTCATTTTTACCCAAGTTTGAAACATGAGAAAGTATGCTTAGGAATACTTGAAGATGGTTTCATTTTTACACAAGCTTGAAACAAAGATAAACTATGCTTGAGATAAGTTTGCATGTCCCCAACATAATGACTCAATTCAAGGTACATGCCCCCAAGCTTCATTTCATTTACCTAAGAAGAGTGTTGGTTACTAACAGGTGGATGGAATGAAGGTTCACTTACGAGATCAAGTGAAAGACTCGACTGGGATTTTACGAGATCTAATCAAAGAATCGAATTGGAAGGGGATTTGTTTCATTTTTTTACGAGCTTGACACAAGAAAAGAACCATGTTCATGGGACCTATTTCATTTTTTAACGAGGTTGACATAGCAAAGGGACTATCCTCATGGGGACCTATTTAATTTTTTAATGAGGTTGACGTAGTAAAAGAACTATCCTCATGGTCTTTTGTTTCATTTTTTAAGGAGCTTGACACAAGACTAGGAACTTTGCTCCATTCCCTTGTTTCATTTTTTAAGGAGCTTGACACAAGACAAGGAACTTTGCTCCACGGTCCTTGTTTCATTTTTTAATGAGCTTGACACAAGACAAGGAACTCTACTCCAAATCCCTTTATCACAACCCAAAAGTGGCCATGACTTCCAAGAGGTTCTCATCAAATGCGAGAACAACACTTTGGAAGGGATACATGTCCAGGGATGCAATGGAAAAATCGGGCTCCAATGCCCCCAGTACATGGTGTACTACATCACCTACTAGATCATCAGTAGATGTGGGAATGGAAAAGGTTGCCATGTAATTAACCTGTGGCGGGGGTGATACTGCTTGTATATGAGAACCATTTGGGGATGATGGTTGATTGGGAGTTGTTTCAGGACCAATGAACGTAAGTTGATCAATGATCACAATGCTTCCTTCATGTGGGAAACATATCACTCGAAAGACAGAAGATACAAGAGCTCCCATGACATAAACATAGTCATGACCAAGGAGTAGATTAAAATATAAAGGGCCTTGGAAAACCATCACGTCTATATAGATAATTTTTCCTCCCAAAGTAATAGGTAACTTAGGAAGGATCCCTAACGGTTGACTGGTTCCTCTATTAAAAGCTAACAAATTCTGAGTGATGGGGACAAGCTGAGGAGAACCCAAAGCTTTCCAAGTAGTTGAGGACAGGATGTTAATAGATGCACCCTCGTCTATGACTGTGCTAGGTGCAACCATATGGTAATTCTCTACTATAATATGGAAAGGCACATAAGACAGAAGGCGATATCCAACCAGTCGACTCCAATCAAAAGAAGTGACTAAACTACTTGGAGGGGGTGTCATAGGAACGTGAGAGCTTCCCTATTGCTCTATGGGAATAAGAGAAATCATGCACCTCAGGAACAAGCGAATTTTCCTCTAGTTCATCCGAAACTAAAGAAACTAGAAGAACCTAAGAATTATGAGGTTCACTCTCTACCAGAAAGGTACAGTTAATTGAAGGTGGAGCCAAGTCTACTGTTTTCTCAACCAATGGTTGATCGAGAATGAACTCAAGAGGCTCACTTTCAGAGAGATCAAGGTTGACCAAAGATGGCTTTTGATCAATCACTTGATCAACTAGCGAAGGATCAGGGGAAAGCTTTCGATACCTAGTCAGAAGACAAGGCTGAGAAACTGTAAGGTTTTCCAACTCTTTGGAAGCTTCATCCATAAGAGGACAAAGGTGAATGGATGATTTCCTTCACACAACTTACAGGGAAATTTGACTTTTCCCTTTTTCCCATAGGCTTTATTGTTACTAGTTGAGGGTTTGTCACCAGCATGATCACCATAGGTTGATGACAAAGGTTGATTTGAACTTGTGGACCACACTTCTAAGACCCTAGGAATATCAGGAAAATTCTGAAGAAGGTGGTCACCCTTACATAACATGCAAGGGAATTTTACTTTTCAAGGCTAGTTAGAAGATTTTCCTACATCAGTTGCATCCGTAGCAATGACTGCTTGGTTGCCTCCTTGCTTATTTTTCTTCTTCTTCTTCGTCCTCTTCTTCTTCTTCTTCTTCTTAGCTTCCTAGTTACTAGAATCTAGACTTTCACCAGGGAAAAAGGAAGAATGAGGTGAGGAAATAGGTGAAATGGAAGGGGTCAACTTTAGGATCAACATGAGGTTGATGTTGTTTAGGTGGAGGAGAACTTGGTTGAAAAGCAGTTTTGACACTTGGAATCACCGAGGTTGAAAATAACCAAACTGGCAGACCAATGGTCAATCGAGGAAGGGACAACATTGCCATATAGGGAGCACCAATATTTCCAAAAGAAGAAAAGGACTAGGATTCCCATCACAGGGGTTTCCTTGACTAGTAGACTCAAGAAATGTTGCCATTGGTATCAACCTAAGATCTACTAAGGAGTATTTACACATTAAGGATGTTGTTCCGTGGTCAATTAATTTTAGAATTTGAAACAAAAACTTTTCCTTTTCATGTTTTAAGAGTCGAGAAAAGGACGAAAAGGTGACTCTAGTCACTTTCGTGGGTTTAGCGAGCTTGAAAGGAAAAGTGCTTGATGATCTTTTCACATTTAAAGAGTCAGAAAAGATCGAAATGACCACTTAGGTAACTATAGGAAAAATGAGTACCAAGTAACCATGAATTTCAATATACACCTCAACAAATAAATTTACCAAGGACTTGACGTACGTGCAGGCAATCTCCCCAAATACTGTGTTCGGTGTATCACATTTATAGGGCATCAGACTCGGCTTCCTATGGATAAAGGTTTGTAACCTATGAGGGTCTCCCTTTATATACTTGATGGTACGGGGAGCACAAGTCCATGCTAGCGTTGTATAATGCAAAACCAAAGGACAACTGCTAAGTTTTATAGACATCGAAACACGTCTCTAGCCTAGACCACTAAGTATGAACGTTTATGTTTCAAATACTCCTTAGATTAATTGATAGATTTTAAAGTTGATCTTGAAATTATGTTTCGGCTTGAAAGCTCAAAATGATGTCACCTGAAAACCTATGATGCAACTATATGAGAAAAGGAAAAAACTTTTCATTCAATGAAAGCTAGACTAATCGAGGGAATAAATTTCAATCAATAATGCATCATGTAAAAATGCCTTCCACTAGCTTACATTTTCGTCTTCCAAATGAAATGCCAAAAGTAAAAATGATTTTGACTTTTCACTATCCTAAATGCAACTTATTGAAAGGAAAATGTTTTGAACTTTACTAAGATGCACTTGTATGAATTATGCTTTTATTTTCATTTTGAATGATTTGATGCACCTAATACAGTTTTTATCTTTCAATCGCTGAAAATTGTGATCTATTTTCAATGATGAATTTCAAAAGATAAATTTTCAATGAAATTAATCTAATGCATTTCCACGAAAAGTAAATTTTGAAATACAGGATAACACAAATGCAAAACGATGTTTTCAATGAATTCTACAGAAAACAAAACTCAATCAATCAGAAAAACAAAAATATCAATGACATCAACAAGCAATAAGTAATGACCAATGACAAGAAACCCTAGAATTCAGTCAGATTTCACTACGAAGCGAACAAGACAAATTTTGCAAATTAACCAAGGAAATCAATGAAAACATTGACAAATCCAAGCATACAGGATGGGAAAAGACCTTAGGGGCCAAGACACATTGGATACTTAGGAAGAAACCTAAAAAGTTATCACATTCAAGGATCATCACTACTTTACATACCCAAAACCGTGATTATCGCAACTTTGCATAGGAAAACTTGCAATGGCATCACTACTTTGTATAGCAAAAGTAGTGATGATTTTAGCGCGACCAAATAATGAAGAAAACAAATTTCATCGTGATTGTAAAGGAAAAAACCATGATGCCATCGCTACTGTTAAGGCTAAACCCACGATGAGTGAGGAATATGGGAAAAAACTAAAAATATTCCAAGAAACAACCTAGACTTAGCACTCTAAGGCAGTAATCAAAGATGGTATACACCCAGACTGATGCAGACAAACCGAAAAATCGACGGTTGGTCAAAATAGTCAAAAGATCAGGTGAAGGATTGGATGGAAAGGATCATAGGATCCCCAATGGAGTCACCATTTTGTCGTCAATGTTAATCCTCTCCGCGGACAGAGACGATCCCTCTATCCCAATGAGTGGGTCTAGCAACCAAAGTGACAATCAACTAGACATCTTCCTATGTTATAATTGAAAGTAGAATGAAAGAGATGGCCTACCTCGTTCATATGCTATTCCGATTTCCTTTGTTGAGGGCCTCGAACCACTTGTGTCTTGGACTTTTTCTTGCTTCTCTCATCATTTATGTACCTGCACAAGTGATTAAGAGACAACAAAGCATGCCAAAACCAATAGCAAATCCAATAACAACCTACTTAACTGATGATTGAATGTCAAGCTAAATAATACATGAACATATATTTTGGGAAGATGAACCAACAATTGTATATTATTAGGAAATAAAGGGAAGCTTAAAACCAAAGCCTTGAATTTGAAAGGCTCTCCTTGAGTGGTAATCCATGTCCAAGCCAAGAACTCTCCAAGCAATCCTTCTCCAAGTCTAATGAATAGTCTCTAGGCACAAGGTTAGCATAAGGGTGAAAATAAGCATAGATTAACCATTCGGGAATGGGAGAGGATGAATTTATAGGCTGGGAAAGGGAGTTAGGACTTCTCTAAATATAATATTAAGCCCTCATCTCAAGGAGGTAGCTCATAGGGACAAGACCAAGAGGCCAAGATGAGAGGATTCGACCTCATCTATGTGAAACAACCTCCAGCGCGCCACTCTAGAAGCTTCTAGATCACAAAGCTTGTCATCCTCTTTGGGAAAATTACCTTTTTGGGATCATCACGGGTACGCAAGTGAATAGAGAGATGCCATTGCTGGTCAAGTACAGTGCAACATGCGACTGTCGTTGTTTTTAAGCCTCATAAGAGCGATGATCCTCATTTCAGGGTTTTAAGAGCTATTTCTTCAGGGAAAGCTCAAGGCATTTTCCAAACAAAGTCTTAGGAGGGATATGAGTTGTATACATGGATGAGTATAATGTATAATGGTCATGTTTCGGGAACTTCGGGATATGTCCTAGGGAAGTGCAGGAGGTGTGACAAAACACTGTGTAAAACTCACAAATAGTTATCATGCAAGAAGAATCTCAGTAACTACATTTTCCCTAGATTCTTCAACAACAAGTGGATAGAGTGGAACTCAAAAATTTTGTGTAGTTATGAACATATGACCAAAACATTAAACTTGAATGTTCAACAAAGAACTTTTGAAGTTGAATATTTAAGAAGATCACTATATATTTTTCTTTTAAGTCAAATTTTGTATTTGGTTATAAACCTCTAACTAAAGCATTAAACTTGAATGTTCAGTTAAAAATTTAAGAAGTTATATATATCTATACACACACACACACATACATATAGTAAGTTAAATACCTTTTTATTAATCATAAGTAACAATTTACAAGAAGAACATAACACCATAGTCTGCTATTGGGGAAACTAGACCATTAATGAAATTTGAGGATTTTAGTGAAAAAGGAGATGAATTTTAAACAATTATATATCTAGTTTTCCATACTTCTTTGAATACTAAGCATTTCTAACTTATAAGAACATTTACAAAAATAGCTAAAATGTTGCATGTAAAACTAGAAAAACGCTAATATAATTCAGAGTGTTCACTGCATTATAGAGAGTGAGACAACAATGTATCCAAGAGTTGCTAACCATCAGGAACATAGTATGAAGAAGTGGACATTTTAGTCGGATCCGTTGGGGTGCCTAGTGATGTTGAGGCTTTCTCGCGAGCGAGGATGGCCTCTATGTGAGTCAAATCGAGTGTCATGCCCCAATTTTCTGCTTAGAGATAATCTAAGTGTAGAAGTATCTCTTGTTTTCCTCATTCCTCTCAAGGATTACTTTACTCGGAAAAGCCTTCATATGGAAGTACAACTCTATGGTGTATAAGTATTGATTTGTGGAACCTTGGTGTGGTTGGGATCAAGCATCCCGTTGGCCATAGAAGCCACAAACCCAACACCAGTGAATTCATCTCTATCAGCCAAGACTTCAGTTGTTGCTTGTTGGATTCCGTCCTAGACTTCAAGGGGGTATGCAGGTGAAAATGACGAGTAATAGAGAGAACATGAAGGTGATATTTGGAGCTACCATCCACCTTGTTCAAAGAGAATCTCCAACTTCAAGCTCACTATCTAGGCATTATGGAGGTAATAGAGAGCCATGTGTCAATATAAGAAAAGAGCAAGGGCACAAAGAATACCATTAGAGAAATTTTGAGGTCTAAAATGGGTCTCAAAATAAAAGTGTACAACCAAAATCTACTTTATAAGAACCAATAGGATTCAAGATGATGATGTTAACCATGGGGGATGATTCACCATTTTTCGAGTAAAAAGGTAAAAAGATAAAAAAAATAAAAAAATAAAAAACTCTTTTTTCAACTCATATTTTCAACTTATCTCCCTACGGGTTTACTCAAATTTCGAGCGGGAACACTCCTTGGATGTAGAATTTAATTCATCATCCAAGGAGTACCTATGTTGCATACTTTTGATGGACCTTGCTACATGAAAAATGTGATTATAATCACATTTTTCATGTATTTTTCATTTTTTTTTGTGTCGCAGGGTCCATTGAAAGTATGCAACATGGGTACTCCTTGGATGAGGAATTAAATTCCACATCCAATGAGTGCTCCTGCTCAAAATTTGAGTAAACCCGTTGGGAGATAGGTTGAAAATACAAGTTTAAAATGTAGTTTTTTCTTTTTTCCCTCTAAAGTTTGATGGTGTAATCTAATCTTATTATATTATTTCCACTATTATTTTATAATATCCCTTAGGAGGCCCATTTAAGACCTCAGAATTTCTCTAATGTTAGGGTGAAGAGTGACTAAACCAATAGGTACTGCAGAGACCAATCGATGAGGAGAGACTTTGAGGGGAGAGAAAGGCATAGAGGTGGAAGCACCTCTTTAAGACAACTAGAAAACCCCAAGCCATAAATCTAGAGCATGGAGACCATAGACGAAGCTAGGGGAAGTGAACTTGAGATGAACACAAAAATTAAACCAACAACTTGGTAATATGAACTCGAAATGAGACACTATTGTTGATATCAATGGTTGATGATGCCTGAAACCTAGCGTTAATTGAAAACGATGGATTGAAAAACTTGAGGAGCTTGTTGACCTTTCATAGCTAGACCAACTCTCGACCTAGAGTCTCACTTGAAACTAACATCAATGGGGGGTGTGAGATTAGGAGGACCTGGTTCTCCCCCTCTGAAAGAAATAGAAATGACACTGCACCTAAGGAAACATTCCTCTGTAATAGTCAAACACCACATAGAAAAGCTCGTCCCCACTGAGTTTGAGTTGCAAGTACTTAGCTCTGTCCCATTGTCGGGTTCCATTATGGAATTAACACCTAAAAGACCATTTTTTTGACCAACACCTCCGGAATGAGATTGGATGTGTGAATGATCATCCATGTCATGTGATAGATAGGTGTGGGAGGGAGGTTTCCATGCCTCCCCTCTCTATTGAGTGGGGTGACAATAGTGGTATCATCCCCTCGTTAGAAAATTATATATTACAAAGCAATGGAACACATAAAATATTATAGAAATATAAACACATAAAACACATAAGACAAGAGAGACACAGATATATGTGGTTCACCCAGTTTGGGCTACATCCACGGAGATATAGCTAGTCCTTCTTTTTATATTATGTAGCAAACTAAAGAGATACGACCTACAACATATATGTTGTAACTCTCTCTTCGATCTCAATCTCCTCTCTCTTCCTTACTCAGAATACCAATCTACATAGACGCAATACAATTCCCTCATATATCATGAGGGGTTTCCTTCTAGGGCAAAAAACCCTAAATTAAACATAACTTCTACCGTCAGATCATCCGCCTAATGAACGGCCCATATTGACTAGAAATTACTATACTTTTACAGGGCAATTTTACATTTGTTTTTAGCTTCGGGGGCGTTGCCCCCAAACCCCCTAGCCGGGAAATCGTTGGCCCTCAGAGCCCCTAGCCAGGGGGGATTAGCCCCCCCAGACCCCAGAGAAGGACAAGTCCCTCCCACACCCACCCGCGTGGAGGGGTGTACAATCTTCCTGGGGTATACATCTGGCTGAAACCTTTGAATACAAAAGATAATCAGGCTCCACACCCAACACTCCTATTGTTGATCTCTATTCCCCACTCCATATGGGAAAGAAGCTAACTATGTTATTCTTTAATTAATAATTTTATTAATACGATGGATATAAAATTGAAAATATTTTATATATGAATTTTTAATTAAAATATTAAAATTAAATAATAGAAGATTAGTATATGGTTAAATATTCATTGAAAAAGAGTTAAAACTAGGTTGATTTTAGAGGATATTATTCAACCTACGTTGCAAGGAGCACCCTCTGAACATCCCCAATGCTTCACTCCTAAAGCATGGTCCTAGAGAGAGAGCTTAGGAAGTTCCTTAGGGAGTGTTCCTTCTGGGAGTCTCTTTTGAGAGTGTGCTCCCTTCTAAAAAAAAGGGCCATTACCGTTCATGAACCATTTCTTCTTGAGCGCTCCCAGGGAACTCCTAATTGTTAAAACCTTCCTTGAGTGCTCTCACATGAGAGGGATTTTTTTTGGTTGTGGGAACTAAGACAAGGTTTGAAAGCTTGATAAAGGCATGTCTATGTGTTAAAATTGGCAACTAGGGCCAAACTCCATATGGCGCTTCTTATTCATGGCAACTGATTTTTTTCTTGGATTCCTCTCGTTGAGAGGTCTAGGATTGATCTAAAGATCATCCGATTCCGACATGTATTCATGGATATATGAATTTATTTGTGTTATGTGACAACTCGTCGAGGTTGGCCAACAACCAAATTAACCCCATCTTACCTCAATGCTGCACCATAAATAGAGGTGACCTTCAAGTCATTTTACACTCATCCCTTGTGATCTCACTCTCCATTTGTTTAGGTTTTTGATGGAAGGAGAGGTCTAAAGGAGATGCCCCCTATGCAGTCCTAAAGGAGGAGTCTTGGACGTGCCCTAGTCGCAGTCAAGGAGGGCAGTGAAGTGTAAGCCCTCAACACAGTCAAGAAAAGGCTGTCTAGTCTAATGGAGCTTCAACGCAAATCTAAGGAGTCCTAGAGGGAGCCTTAACCACAGTAAAAGGAGGCCTACACACAGCTGAAGGAAAAGCCCTCATATGTTGTCCTAAATTCCCTAGCCGCAGATCATGAAGGGACCCTAATTTGCTGTCACAAGAGACCCTCAAACACAACAAAAGAGAGCCTTGAACTGGTGTCTGAGCAACTCCTAATCCGCAATCCTTAAGGGTCCTAATCTGTTGTCATAATCGAGACTCTAGCCATTATATTGAGAATATTTCTATACACTTTCTAGTGGAAGGACATGAAGCCCTAGCAATAGTGGGGAGATATGGTTGTAGGCAAAGAGGGAGATGTATTACACTGTCATAAGGAATCCCTACAAACAATTAAGAAGAATTCTAAACACAGTCCTAAAGGGAGATGCCCTAATTGCTATTCTAAAAAATATCAAGGCACAATCATAAACGTTGTCAAGAAGAGGTGCCCTAAATCCATAGTTAAGGGTGAATCAAAGAAGTCCTTATACATTGTTCTAAGGTGTCTTAAATACGCTATCATTAGAGGCCTCATTCCGCAATTAAGGGTTACTGTTCTAAGAAAGGGACACATCGCATGATGATGATCATAATGATTCCAAGGGAATCTTCAATGATTGAAGGAATGACAGGTTCAATGGCAAAGGAAAAAGAAATCTAGGACATCAAGGAAATGGTCGACTCTTCAAGAAAGAAAGGAACTCTGGGTATGAATAATCGAATGTTGTTTCTGATAAGAAAAAGGAGTATTATCTTATTTTGGCCCTCTCCATTACCTCTCCTCCGGACTCGTTGAGAAATTGGCTTATTGATAGTGGTGCCTCAAGGCACTTTACCGGATACAAAGAAGCGCTCTCTAATCTGATAGAGAAGGAAACAATCTTGGAGATTATCCTTGGAGATGATGCCACCTATCTCGTAAAGGGTTTAGGGAATGTTACTCTTCAATTGAATTAGAGTAACTTGATTCAGTTACAAAAAGTTCTTTGTGTACCTGCTCTCAAGAAGAACTTGGTGTCCATTTCGGCAATGGAAGTCAAAGATTTCAAGGTGGCATTCATTGATGGAAAGGTGCGTGTTTGGAAAAGGAATTTTAAAGATTCTTTTACTCTTGGGTTCAGGTTTGGCAATTTGTGACACATCTCTTCTATAGCACCGTTGGTCTGCCCATCTTCATTGTGGGGCCCTACCCAATGTGAGACAAATGGTGATAGGGATGCCTGAATTCAAAGAAGAGAATGAAGGTACATGTCCGAGATGTACCAAAGGAAATCTTACAAGGGGACCATTTCCCTCATGTAATAGCAATACCATAGATCTGGAACAACTCGAGGGGTTTAAGATTCATGACCGGGAATCTCATGTATGTAGGTTGAAGAAAGCTCTCTATGATTTAGAGTAAACACCCCGGGCTTGGTATGAGAGGATTGATAGCTAGTTGAAGAAGTCGAGATTCAATTGGAGTTAAGCCGATCCAAACCCTTACTTTAAGGTTGTGGATGATAAACCTCTCATATTGGTACCTTATGAGGACGACCTCTTTCTGACAGGTGCAAACCCTCTCATTTGCAAAAGTAAGAGCAAGTTGGATTCCAGATTTGGAATGGTGAACTGCAAGCTCGTGACTACCTCGATGGAGCCTAACTTTAAGAAGTTATGCGGTAGTGCTGCTGAACCTGATTTAGGAAATGCCTCTGAGTTTTATCTACCCATAGTAGCATTAATGTTCTTGGTGAACTCCCGTCCGGATATTTGTTTTGTAGTTAGCATGTTGAGCCAACATATAGTTGAGCCTCATCACTCACATTGAATTGGTGCCAAGAATCTTCTAAGATATCTTCGGGGAACAATCACTCATGGACTATGATACACTGCCAAAAATGTGAAGCTGCATGATTATTCTGATGTTGACTGGGTAGGCAGTGTGGAGGATCGCAAGAGCACTTCTGGATGCTGGTTCTCTTTGGGTTCTGCTTCGATATCCTCGATGATAGGAAGTGGTTCAACCTTCCTCTAGTGGTTTGCTATGTAGGCAAGATGAGTGGTTCATCCTTCTCCTGTTGAGACACAATCATAGGGTGAGTGGTTCAGCCTTCCCCTAGTGATTTTTTGTGTACAAGGTGAGTGGTTCAACCTTCCCCTGGGATACCCCATGGCGACATGTAGGTAGGATGAGTGGTTCATCCTTCTCTTGGTGAGAAATCCTATCCATGTAGTTTGGGACTCATGGGAAGTGACTCTCATCTAGTCAATGAGCAGGGAAATGAGGATAGGGACCATAATACTACTGATGGACGCATCGTGTAGTACCGTACTGCCTATGCTAGGATGATATTGATCTGGGATCAATTGGAACTGACTTCGGGTCAGTAAGAGTGGTATGAGACACTCTCTTTATTTGGAACTGATTTCAGATCAGTAAGAGTGGCATGAGACACTCTCTCTATTTGGAACTGATTTCGGATCAATAAGAGTGGTATGAGACACTCTCTTTATTTGGAACTTATTTTGAATCAGTAAGAGTGATATGAGACACTCTCTTTATATGGGACAGACTTTAGGTCAGTAGAAAATAGTATGATACATTCTCGATCACTTCTTCTTCTTCATGGTTCAGTGGAGTAGAGAAATGCAAGGCATTGCGTTGATGGCAAAGATAGTACAATATGGCAGATGGATTAGCAAATGGAGTTCTCCCTAGTTGAGAGGGAGTATTAAAATTGGAAACTAGGGCCAAAATCCATGCGGGTCTTCTTATTCATGGTAGGTGATATTTTTCCTGGATTCCTTTCGTTGAGAGGTGTAGGATTAATCTAAAGATCATCCGATTCCGACATGTATTCATGGAGATATGAATTTATTTATGTTATGTGACAATTCGTTAAGGTCAGTCAACAACCAAATTAACCCCATCTTACCTCAACATTGCACCATAAATAAAGGTGGCCTTCAAGTCATTTTACACTCATCTCTTGTGATCTCACTCTCCACTTGTTTGGGTTTTTGATGGAAGGAGAGGTCTAAAGGAGATGCCCCTGTGCATTCCTAAAGGAGGAGTCTTAGACTTGCCCTAGTCGAAGTCAAGGAGGGCAGTGATGTGTAAGCCCTCAACACAGTCAAGAAAAGGCTCTCTAGTCTAAGGGAGCTTCAACGCAAATCTAAGGCATCCTGGAGGGAGCCCTAGCCACAGTAAAGGAGGCCTACACATAGCTGAAGGAAAAGCCCTCATACGTTGTCTAAATGCCCTAACCACAGGTCATGAAGGGACCCTAATTTGCTATCACAAGAGACCCTCAAACACATCAAAAGAGAGCCTTGATATGGTGTCTAAGCAGCTCCTAATCCACAATCCTTAAGGGTCCTAATCTGTTGTCATAATGGAGACTCTAGCCACTATATTGAGAAGAGTTCTATATGTTGTCTAGTGGAAGGTCATGAAGCCCTAGCAGTAGTGAGGAGATCTGGCCATAGGAAAAAAGGGAGATGTATTACGCTATCATAAGGAAGCCCTACAAATATTCAAGCAGAACTCTGAATGCAGTCCTAAAGGGAGATGCCCTAATTGTTGTTCTAAACAAGATCAAGGCACAGTCAAAAGCCCTAAATGCTGTCAAGAAGAGGTGCCCTAAATCCATAGTTAAGGGTGAATAAAATAAGCCCTTATACGCTGTTCTAAGGTGTCTTAAATATGCTATCATTAGAGGCCTCAATCTGCAGTTAAGGGTGATTTTTCTAAGAGGCCCTTAAACATTGTTTCATAGCTAAAGGATGATCCTTTTCCGCAGGTACAGGAGGATGGTCACATGCAGTTTTAACAACTATTTTCTGTCCAGAAGAAGGCCTTACACAATCACCTAGTTGCTGGGATAATGCCACATTGCTGTAGGTGACAGCATGGCCATTTCAATACTGTTTGGGTATGGTATGCTGGGCAGAAGTATCCAATAGGGAGGAGCTAGTGGCTACTACATAAAGGATGATTGGGTCACTGTGTGAATGGAAAAGGTTTCAGTCAACTATTGGTCTAGGTCGTAGACCATAGCTAGCAGTTGAAGGCCTCTTTAAGTGCCGCATTCAGACCCTATGAGGTAGCGTATGATTGGAGATCAGTGTGAAGGCTATTCATAGTAAGTAGGTGGACTGTGGAATATGTTTAGGGTGCAGTAGCTCTCAGATCTTGTGCCCTAACCAGAGTTAAGGTTTGCTCAGATATGCTTCAGTCCTTTCAGCTTACATAAGTTGCCAGATGGTTAGCCTTGACATGATCAGTGAAGCAGCAAAGGAGGAAGAGCATTATAGAAGGAAAGCTTCAGTATTCTGGGTAATTGGTTGAGCTACACTAAGCCTATCATCTGCTGCATTGTGTCATCTTCATGGTGAAGATCTCTAATGTTTGATCTCTTATTTTGGCACGTAAAAGCGTTGAATTCAAATGTATTTGTATTATCTCTCTCTTTGCTAAACTATTGAAGAATATAAGAATAATTGATCAAGGGTTTCCCCACATTGGGGTCTGTCCCTAGCTAGCACCACATCTTGTGTCCTCTTGTCTTGGCTTGTCTTTTGATGTTTATGTTTATGTTCTATCTACACTTTACTATCATGCTGATGTGATTGCTAATCTGAATATTGTCATTGGGCTAAAATGAAAAGTTGAAGTAATTTCTCGTAGCATAGAATATACCTAAAATTAACACTATGATTTGTTGTTAAATTAAAACACTCACTTTCTCCATTTGTTCCCAATCTATTTCTCATTTCACTCAGTCCATTCATCTTTCGTAAATTTTTGATTGGGTTGTTTGATAGTTGTTGAGGAGCATATTTATGAAAGATTAGAAGGGAGATGAAAGGATGCTATAGTTACATTCAACCATCAATGGAGAGTTGAGGAGGTAGGATTTAAAGCCTACCCTTGGTTACTTTTAATTTTTATTCCATTTGTTGTAAACTAGTATATTTACCATGTTGGGTCCTTGAATGTCCACTTTTCCAACTCTTTTAGATTAGCCTTCTCCATCATTCTACTATAAGTAGCAAGTTATTCTCAAGGTTCAATAAGCATGATGGATTTCCAATGTGGTTTATTCATTTTGGTTCCCTTTTTATTATGATGGTTGTGTTGGGACATTGAAATATTGATGGTGATGAGGAAGAACTATAAGTAGGTAGCACATGCCATGGAAAGGAGGAAGAAATAGAAGGGGTGAGTGATAATTTAGGTGACAGTGATGATGGAAAAAAACCCAAAAAGAGCTCAACATCCTTGTGTAACTATGTCAGAAAGCTTGGGGGAGGGAAAGGGGGTGAAACTACAAAATTTATATGCTTCCATTGTGGTACAATTTACATAGGTTCATATATATGTGTGAGAAAGCATCTCTAGGATTATGCCATGGGATGAAAGTGAGATTATAAGAGTCAAAATATGTGAGCATGTGCCAATTAAAGATAGAATCAAATGCAAGAAGAACATGGATACCTCACAAAACAAACTCGAAAAATCAAGGGATTAACCTGAGACTTAAACATCATCTTCACAAAAAATGTACGATGGTTGATAGCCATCTCCCCATGCTAGTGGATGCTCATCTACGCATCATGGCATAAAAAAATATCATATTTCCTTTACTAAGTTTGTATGGATGACATGGATACAAAATTTGTCAGGTTTCTCTATGCATATGACGTATCATTCAATGTTAGATATCATTTTGGGATTCAACTGCGTTAAGTAAGTCATTCACGTATGACCATTTTCATGAGAGGTAGTCGTAACAGAATAATTTCTCATGGTTTTTGAATAGTTCACTTAGCACTCATTGCATCGGGTGATGCTCACAGGGGTGAGGAAGTGGGATTGAAACTAGTGAAATGTGGAGAACGAATCACATAGCATCAATCATCACTTCTGGGGCTTGCACCCAGTAACCAGGACTTCCCAGGAGGTCACCCATCCCAAAACTCCTCTGGCTCAAGCGCGCTTAACTGTGGAGTTTTTCCACAATCAAGCCCACTTAGCTTGCTACCCCATTTGCAAAACCTTAGCAAGTATTGTGCCTCATGAACCATTCAAGTAGAGATCCCTTGACTCTTTTTGAATTTAAGTATGGGGGTTTACGTAGTGCATTATATTAGATATCATTTTGGGTTTCAACTGCGTTAAGTAAGTCATTCACGTATGACCATTTCCATGAGAGGTAGTCGTAACTGACTAATTTCTCATGATTTTTGAATAGTTCACTTAGCCCTCATTGCATCGGGTGATGCTCACAGGGGTGAAGAAGTGGGATTGAAACTAGTGAAATGTGGAGAACGAATCACATAGCATCAATCATCACTTTTGGGGCTTGCACCCGGTAACCAGGACTTCCCAGGAGGTCACCCATCCTAGATCTCCTCTGGCTCAAGCGCGCTTAACTGTGGAGTTTTTCCACAATCAAGCCCACTT
>APFE030074028.1:144928-172843 GCA_000404065.3 Pinus taeda | reverse complement strand
CCAGGTCTTCAACTCGCAAAGCAATGACCAAAAAAAAATTCCAAAGATTCATATTCTTATCTACATAATTTCAGTAGTTGGTGCATAGGATAGGAGTGTGTCACTAATCCACAAGATTTTTTAAAAGAAATATCCTTCCATAGGTTTGCAAGTTGATCCAAATCTTCAAAAACAAACGCAAGCTTCCAATGTATAATCTTTAGATTTCCAAGGTGTGAACTTTTTCTTGCTTCGTCACCGAATTCTGAACTGGATTCAATGGTCGAATGGTAAGGTGTTATTTCCAATATATATTAATTTGTTGGTTCTTGAAAGGTTATGTCTTGGAGAGTCAAAGTGTGAGGAGAAGGCCAACCAAATTCCAACCTCAAATATGTAATATGTTTTAATGTTATAGAGTTGGATTTGCAACTGTCGTGAGGAGCAATTATACCAAGTTTAATTAATGTAATAAAATTATTATGGTAGACCATTAAGGAATGGAGAGGTAAAGTGTTTTGAGGTTTTTTTTAAATAATAATTTTTCATGAATAGATTTTAGGGTTATAGATTTAAATTAATAAATTTATTAGGGTAAAATGTTAAGGAATGGAGAGTTAAATTAAATGTTTTGAGGCCTTTTTAAATAATATTTTTTTCATGAATAATATTTTAGGGTTTTAGGATTCTATACTATAATAGTAGGTTTCATTATGTTAGGGTATTAATATTTAGTGTGATGGATCCCATCAATAGGTATATTTTAAGGCCCATTATGTTATCCTCGTCCCTTAAAACTTTCATTTTCTCACATTAATTTGCATTTCTCAACCATAATATGCTTAGTATGAAGACTAAAGGGTGTTTTTCATATTTCGTGTCCTAATGTGATTAATATGTAGGAAAAAGAAGAATTTTTGGAGATATTCACTATGCATTGGTTGAATGGAGACATCTAGAGATAATATAGGGGGGCTTGTCCACTGCATTAACTCCCCAACCCAGCTTGAGATCAAAGATTCCTCACCAACAACTCAAATTTAGTAGTAGCCGAGGAACTCAAGTGCATGTGAAGATCCAAGGGAATTAGATCCACCAATCTAGAGATTTTGGAGGGAATCACTCCTCTTTTCAAGGGAGTTGCCCTCAACAACTTTTTATAAATAAACAAGCCTAAAGGCTCATTAGGATACAAATTTTTGTTTAAGATAAGAGTAGCTATTGAGAGCCTTTTTCTTTAGACTGTTAGTTTCATATTTCATATGATGTATATGATTCTTATTTCCGGTCAACGACAAATCCACTATTGGCTTGCATCTCAGTTAGTTTTGGAGGGTTGAAACCCTTGGGTTTAGGCCCAACCCATAGACTTTACTCCCTCTCTTGTACTCTTTCCTTGCTCTTGTTCAAGTCATTGCAATTTGTTTCTTGTTTAAGTAGTAATTTCTAATGAGCCTCATCATTGGGTAATAATATGGACCTTAATTCACCTCTTAGCTAGTCAAATCAACTTTTCTCACAATTTATTACATGTTTTGATTATATTTTGTTTAATGAGATGAGTTAAAGTGAGATATTATGCCTGGTGGACTAATATGCATTGAATGCAGGTTTGGAAGACAAAATCAAGCAATTTTGGCAAGACTAAGGTTTGAAACTCAAATGGAACAAGGGAGAGAGATTGTAGGAGGTAAATCCTCCTCATTTACTCCTCCCCCATTCGAATATTGCTCCATTAATCACACCAGCTCGAAGTGCAATCAACCAAGACATGAAGATCAAAAGGCAGTCAAGCAAGTGATAGACAAAGAGTTAGTTTATCTCGAGTTTGGGAGCTGAGCCTCCCTAGATTTAAGGAATTCGTTGGGGAATTTAGTTGTATAAGTAGAGATGCCTAGAGCCTCATTAGGATTCGAATTTTTGTGGTAAAAACACTAGTTACTTTCGAGCTCCAGACTTGTGGAAGACGTTGATGTAATTTTCTAATTTGATAATGAAAATGAGATTTTTCTTGATCCACAACTGATTTAACTCAGAGGGTTGAAGCTCTTGGGTTAGGGCCCAACCCTAGGAGCAAAGGCTCCTCTTCTTGTATCTGCATGCTTGGCTTAGTTTCATAGATTCATGGTTAAATTGTCTTTAGAAGTATTTCATTGCAAGTAATGTAGATTTGATTAGTTGTTTATTAGTTTGCTTCCATTTGTGCTTTACTTCAATAGCAGGTTAGAAGGGATAAAAGGAGCACCACAAAGCTATCAGTAGGTGTCTTGGCCTTGTAGAAATTTTGAATAATTTAACACATATTCAATGGAGATTATCCTGATCATGTACTATTGCGGAAAACATACACAATACATAAGCTCCTCTACGTTGATCATCATTATAGCAGCATCAATAACAATAAAACATCAAGAGCATTCACACATTAACACAGTATGTATCCCGGGGAAAGCATCTCGCTAAAAACCCCAACTATCTGTATATTAATGATTGAGTCATGTAACATTACACAGCATAATACTTCTCACAAGTATATCCACCTCTGTTACACACAATACAGCTCATATCTGATCTCCAAATCTCTTCCACTGCTTGCCTGCCTCCGCTGCTCAATACCTGCATGAGAATGAATGATAATTCCAAAGCAAACTCGTATTTACTTGGAAAAATCACGTGAGCACAAGCTACAATGTGGGAAAATACGTGGGCAAACTCATTGGCATACTCAATCCCTTGATTGTGCAAGATCTGATGCACAACTATAGTCACAACTGATAGCAATCTGATTCTCTAACACCTGTCCCTGCTGAACTTAACATGCACTGACATGCAACTGAGTTAACTGATGTATTCATTAGTTGTATTATGAGTTAATAACTTGTGAATTAATTAATAACTAATTCACCCAACTCATCTCTAGTCTATTCGCCAGTTAGAATAAATACAACCAGTTTAACAAAGCTAACTGAACACAACTCCATCAACTGCACCTCCAGTCCACTAAACTCAACTCACTTGAGTTCTAACTGAAGTCATGCATGCAAATATTCAACTAACCCATAAGAACCACGTATTTTCTTCATGCAATTGCATGTGCCACATCCGTAGCTCGAACTGAAGTGCTCCAAGAGAATAAGATTAAGTTTATAGTCCAAATATTATTGTGAGATAATAATATTTGACTTTTCTATTTTGACAGCCAGTCTAAAAATAGACTTGATCACTCACACTGTGATCACTCACACTTTCATCAAAAATAGAAGTCCATCTATTTTTCCAACTTGATCAATCATCCATAAACAACAACCTGCAATCCATAGACATGATCCATATGTCTAAAAATAGACTTGCGCCAAAAATAGCCTGCGGGCCCACTTGGTGAAGGCGACTCTTTTCACTAAGCTCCATCATCTTGTTGCAATCTCAACAAGTAATTCTCAAAAATGAAATGGAGTAGGACTGTTGAGCAGATCTCAATACCCCTAGGGGATGTTAGTGAAGTTTGTGGGGGAAATGAGAGGGGAAGTCAGTCATGCTCCACTGAACTTGTAGTCACTTTGCCATGATGCTTGTGATACTTTTTAAACTAAACATCACTCATGCTTTCTGCAACCTCATAATTATCTGCCTACCCAACCTAAAATACCTAACGTTTTTTCTTCCTTCGATTGGGTGCATTTGAACTAGCAAACCTTGCATTTCATCTTTTCTTTTGGCTGCCCTCATATCTAAATCTATCCTTATTTCAACCAAGGGCTCAGATTGAGCAGTTGGGCCCTTTAATTCTCTATCTCATCTAGTGATATGGCAAGCTTGAACTGTTTGAGTACATCTTATTCTCTATTCTAAAACAAGAAATTTAAACATGAACTAGCCAGGGTTAAACTATCTGGATATTCATCAACTGTTAGAAAGTCAGCGATTTCACTTTTCTGATTGCACTTTTTAACAAGCCACTTTCCTTGTCTTTCTTTGGGATTCCTTTCCTTTCTCTTTATCTGAATTTTGAGTTATTGATAATATGGAACCTTTGCAGCATGAAAAGGATGATCATATTTGGTATTTCCACAGTCAATCATGAGAAATGACACCTATTGGTATAGGAACCTAACATGGTGCTTGATGGTTAGTTTTGGAAACATATTAGGCTACAGTTCATCAAACCCATTTATAATATGATTCAGTTTGTAGATATAGATTAAATCATGATTTTGGAGGTGCGTGAGCAAATTAACAACATGTTTTATGCTAAATAAAAGACATTGTTGAGTTGAGAGATGAAATATTATATAATCATCTCCATGAACATGTAGTCAAAAGGTGGAATAATATGAATGTTCCACTCCATGCCACACACAAATATTATTCTCCATCTTGGTTGGCAAAACTAGCACTAGAGAGTGGGGTTAGGAGAGATCACGCATAGACCTAGAAATAAAAAATGGGTACATGCTTGCATTAGACAAGTTGGTCAGAGAGGAATAGGAATGTACTCAACTACAAATCCATTTGAGCAAGTACATTAGTTAACATGGACTCTTGACTAACTTACATAAGTCTAAACTTTAATATAGGTTGAAATTTGTTGAATGGTGGAACATGTATGGCTCCTCCACCACACATTTGGATAACTTGGTGGTGAGGGTGCTTTAAAAACTTTTTAACTCTTCTTTTGTAGAGAAGTGTTGGAGCACTTGCAACTTCATCGATAGTGTGAAAAGGAACAACTTCGACGTAGATTAGGTAGAAAGCTTGGTTTATGTGCACTACAACTTGTGTTTGTTGTCCCATTATTGTGAGGTGACAAAGAATGAGAGAACATATGTGACTTGGGACAACAATCCAAAGAAGGTCAATTTGGAGGTTGGAACCATAGTTTTAGAGCATTTGGAAGTTTGATCATGATGGTGATCATATTCATGGAACAAACATGTTTCCCCTAATCCACTAGCAAGTTTCTAGTTGCAGGGGCTTAAATTTAGCTTCACAATGTCCATCAATGTGTGGGGAATATGTGGTCATTGTTCATGTTGCATAAACACTTCCAACTACTTGTGCTCCTCTTCCTCATAGACCACATGAAAACAAATGAGAAATTTCTCATATGGAAAGAGGAAAATGTACTAGATATTAGATCTATTTTTCTTTTTCCCGTTTAGAAGTAGTCTATAGAGCTTATTAATTTGTCTCTATTATGGCCTATTTTGTAAACATTATATGATAGTTTAGGTTTGAACTTTTAACCCATCGTTGAATTTTTAATTGCATCTTACAACTCTTTGGTAATGAATATGATGTTCTATTTCATTTTGTGGTTGATGTTATTTGTTACAATTTGTTGATGACATATTTTATATCTTGAGACTTGAAGGTTGACAATGTTATAACTACTATGATTGATGTTATGTGTGTACTAAATGGTTGATGATTTAATGAATGTAAATAATCCAATAGTTAAATCTATGTTTCAAATGTTTTAGGTAGTTAATTTGACATTTTATGTGTGTTTTTTTTTTTGTTTAAATATAAATATGCATCAAAATATATTAAGATATGCATTATATAAAAAATGTTCTCAAAATGCTTTTCTCCTAGAAGCTTTTTAAAATTGCATCCCTTGTTTTCAATAGCCTTGCATTCAACCATGGACCACTTAGTTAAACTTAGGATCAATGTAGTGAAATGTTGTAATAATTAAACCAATTTCCTATGTTGCTTTGTTGATTGTAGGAAATATTTTGACATTGTGCCTAGAAATAACCCTTGGATTAAAGGAGTTCAAAGTTTCTTTTGATTTTAGAGCTATTGCAATGAGGCTATATGAGAATACTATTCCTAAGATTAGTAATACCAAGGGTTGGTGGAAATGAATTAATTGTAATATAGAGTTAAGTAAGGTTGTCCCATGTCCCCTAACTTTTTTGGCATTTACATGGACAAGTTAGAGACATGTTTGGAAGAAGCGAGATGTGGTGACATTACCTCATCTAGAATATTCATCATCCTTCTTCTTTACACTGGTGATATTGTTCTTATAGTGAGCCATCTTGTAATCTTGATAAGCAACTAAGTATTCTACCATTACTCTAAATTTTTTAAATGTGTTAAACACATCAAATTTTTGTTTCAAAACATAAATCCACACTTTTCTAGAGAAATAATTTATAAATCTTACAAAATATGATTATCTTATAAAATAAACTATTGGTGATTTCCCCTAAACATCATAATGAATATAATTAAGAATTCCTTTACTAACTTGACTACCTGCTTTAAATTTCTATGTACATTGCTTTCCAAATATACAATGTTTGCATATATGTAAATTCAAAAGTTTAAAGTTTGGAAGTAATTTGCAATTAATTAGTACCTAGAGTATTTTCTCACTCATATGATCCAGTTGTTGATGCCATAAACAAGTGGATTTAGTGACCTTGTTAAACACACACATGGCAACAACATGATCTGAAAGATAAAACATGAGAATATCATTTTATTAACAAATGATATATATTTATAGTACATGTTGACCGTTGGGTTCCACATCCCAAGGTCTCTTGGACTCCTTTTGTATATTCGGCTTCCACACTAACCCATTGAGGATTAGGTGTCCAACATTCCCCCCCTTAATTTGAAGGGTTATGTATGAGTCCAAGAAGAGAGTTGTAATACAAAATGTGCAAAAATGCATGGTAGCACTAGGCTGAATGTGCTCTTTGAAATGTTGGTATAAATGGCGGTGGTTTAAGGTTGACCATCAACACTAGAACGCTTAGTGTAGTTCCCGGAACTCTTCCAAAACTGGCAAGAAGCTGAAGTCTTCTGCTAGAGGAAGTTCTCCTATTGTTTTGAAGAGGGAAACCTTCAACCATGAAAGGGAGGTCTCACCCCACATAACAGGGAGAAATTCAACCTGAAAAGGGAAGTCTCAACCTGTGATGGTTTAAGGATGACCGACAACTATGGTATGCTTAATGCAATTCCTAGAACTCTTCCAAAACTGGCAAGAAGCTGAAGTCTTCTGCTAGAGGAAGTGTCCCCAATTTTTTTCCTGGAATTCTTCCGAAACTGGCAAGAAGTTGAAGTCTTCTGCTAGAGGAAGTGTCCTAGATTCTTTGAAAAGGCATTACCAAATGAAGGCATGCTCAGGGGCATCTTTGTTTCTAGCTACAACTCTAAATCTGGTGTGACGGGTTGTGGCTCAGGCTCGCTTGATGTGGCTTTGAAGCTTGTACATGACCATCATTTCCCCCCTTGTCAAATACAAGGTGAGATGATGGAGAAAACTCAACTGCAAGACTGTTCAATACTCTGGAACAAGTTTTGACATGTGATTGGAGTATCTTCTTAGCTGTTGATGCCCATTGCCAAGAAGCAATCCATCCAAGATGAATCTTTGTTCTTGCAGGACGTTTGTTTCTAAAGCATCTGTGTGAAGAATGGGTGGTTTTATGACAATGCTTACATGGATGAAGATCAAAAGAGTGATCTTTCAAATGGCCAACTCGGTCACAATGTTGGCATTTCACAGTCTGTTGTTGTTGTTGTGGCTGTGGAAGAGAACCAGAATCTAAAACAGTTGAAGGTGAACTGTCATGAAGAACATGTGAAGATTAATCATCCTCAAGAAATCCAGTAGTTTGAAATTGAATTGGCTTTGAGTTGTCTGGAATATGAAAGGACAAGTCCTTGTCATATCCAAGACTAGTTCTGTGCTTGTTGTGGACAAGCTGTTCCCAAGGTCTGATGATGGGTTTGGGAAGTGCAGACTGAGTTTCTGCATTTGCATGTACAACTGCTACTTTATGGGAGTCTATTTCAATCTTCTGAACAGAAACAGGTTCAGAATGACTCCTCTGTTTTAATTCTTCTTACTGTAGCTAAGTTTCGAGCTGCAAAAAATCAATTTTCTCTTATGCATTTTGTAGATAGACTTGAATGTCCATAAGAGAAAATTTGTTGACTTTTAATGTATCATGAGTAGTAGACAATATTAGAGTTTTTAGGAACTCTAATACTTCATTAATTCTAGCTGTTTTTCTTCAATGTCAGATTTACACCTTAAAAATTGATCACAACTACTATTCAATGAAAAAAAGTAATACCCACTCACAGTACACAACAATATCCTTTATAAATGTGCAACAAATGATCAGTGTGCAATCAGTAAGCACCAATTACAATCCATATAAAAATAAGAGTTTACTCATGACCAACACTATGTTCTGACAATACAACCGACTAAACTTTTCTCCACAAAAGATTACTTTTATTTGTCAAAACAATCACAACCTTTATACAACCCACCAAACTCTTATGCAGCAGTTGAATCAAGGAATCAATGCATATATATGTAGACAAAAACTATAGTGAATTTTAAATACAATGCCACAATTGGGGCAACAGTAATTGCAAACTTGCATGGATCCTTCAAATACTCCTTCACTTTCAAAGCAGAAATGATGGCTATCAAAACTTCAACAACTGTAGCACCATGTCATGGACAGGACTTGAATGCTCATATATAAATACTTTGACTAGGGTACGAATCAATATTCTTTGATCTTGCCACTTTCTTCAAAGAAAACAATAGTCCATTGTAAGAAACCCAACCAGAATAACTAAGAGAAAACCACAAAGAGTCCTGAGATTGTATGGTTTGGTCCACTGTAGTATTTTAACAAACAGTTTGTGTATCAAATGCTGTAGGTGCATTCCTTGCTGTTGGCTCATGTAAATACATAATATGCTGGGACAAATACTTGTGGAAGAACTTCAAAATATTAATTTAATATCAACTTTAGACCCAACAAGAATAAATAATACTAATAACAAGTGTAGCAACCACAAACTTCTTCACTCTTCACTAAAATACATGTTCATAATTTACACAATGATGTTGTAGATGCTAGCAGCCATTTAACTATTTTAATAGATAAAGGGGAGAGCTAGTACACAAACAAAATCTGATATATATATGCACTGTCTATGATGGCATTAACTCACGGTTCGCTTCAGCATTGGAGATACCAGATTTGAGTAAGTTACTGGCGGATTTTTGGCTACCTCTTCAACATATATCAGCACCTCAGTATAACCAACACATCCTCTTCTAAAATAGTTGTTTAAAATTATAGCATTCTGTCATACAATAAATTTAATATGTTCCCTTTAACAATCTTAGTATTCTATTTTTGAGAACAAATCTAGCAACTCACCCGTGGATGCGCTAGGTCAGTTTAGTTCTCGTTTTCACCCAAGATAGTTTTTTTTTTGTGTGGATGCCGCAACTTGCAAATGAAAATCACTTGTCCATAGAGTCGTCCAGCATCAATTCTTCTCTTTGTGTCGCTGCTTTTTCCACCATGCCGTCTCTTAACAAATTTGTAACTATGATGCAATTCCATATCCAAATAACCAGTATAGATCCACCTTTAAATTTATTCTACAACTCTATGGCCTTTTATTCAATTACTCAACACAACACAAATTCTAAGGCAGTAATACATTCGCCCAGCAGAACACATTCATAAGCAGCACAACACACATTCACAATTTTTATTTAATTTGCAACATACGTCTTCAGTAATCTTCATGCAACACACACCATGTTGCTCACATGAATTGGATTTATGAAATTAAGAAATCCACTTTATCCTTGAAAACAGAAATAGCATATTCCTCTAAATTGTGATGCAAGCTTCACACAACTATTCGATTAAACATTCGTTCTGTCGAAATCAGCAACTCATACAACACGAGTTTTATGCAAGAAATCCATACATTGAAACTTTTTTTATTTCAAAGTGTAAGGGTTTTTTCCTTTAGAAAATTTTGAAGCATACAATTGATCAAACTGCGTAGATGTAGATGTCTCAGAAAGAAATCAAGGGTTCAAATAAGAATTTTACCATCAATTTTGAATGCCTTATGGTGATTTGGCAAAGTAGTTGCTAGAAATGTTAAGAGGATTTGAGCTTCAATGGGCATATAATGGAATGAGCTAGAGATTTGAGCTGGTTCAAATGGATATCAAGAATTGTTAAATAGGATAATGCCTCAGTTCGTGCAACAAATGTTTTAATGTTTGGCTAATATTTCAGTGAACATCAACTTTGGTTCTTGAGATTTGTGAACTGTCAACCTCATCCAGATTCACAGTTGGGGATTTCTTTTCATGGATCCACGTGAAGCCCTTTTTTTTCTTTTGAAATTATCTTGGCAAGCTACGAAGCAAGACATTCTCACATTTTCTTTGCCATACACACTGAACCGAACGACATCGTAGCAATTTGAAAGAGGCAAGTCCCAATACCTGTAACAATGATCAGTAATGGATTCTTTGCAATGGTAATCTCGGAAATACCATTAGAGAAGATTTGACAGGGGGTTCCATCATCTATATTTGGCAGGGCTCAGTATGAGCCAACGCATGCAGAACTCAATGCTCCAAATTTGGCAGAGGGATAGAGGATAATGACAACATATGGAAGAGGTGAGAAACGCAATCTGAGCATAGGGAGAGTAACACTTATTTATGCAATAATGGCAAAAATTTGATGCATTTCAATGCTCCAGCCCCAACAATGGTGCCAAGCACAGTCACAACGAACAACTCATTATTCAACGAACATCCACCATTATCATTAACACAGAATTTAATTATTCAAATTGACAGATAGGCCTGGGGGCAGTGTAATACCAGACTTCTGTTTTCAAACCTCACACTGCACCAAAACGCTGGCAGCACTGTAGGAACACTGGCAATGGAACACTGACAGCACTGTAGGAGCAGGTATCCGATGGGAATACCAAACATTACCCATATTATCACGCAGAGAAGAATGAGAGGAATATGGAAGAGAGTTTTTGCATGGCATAATAGAAGCATTTTTGCATGGCACAATATACAAAGCACATGACTCACAAGCACTCAAGGCAACCTAAATGATAGGTTAGTATTCGTAGGAAAATAATGGTTCATTATAATGACTCAAAATGGAGCATGACCAACAATCGCTTGCTCTGATACCATGTTAAACACACACATGGAAGCAACATAATCTGAAAGATAAAACATGATAATATCATTTTATTAACAAATTATATACATTTATAGTACATGTTCTGACCGTTGGGTTCCACATCCCAAGGTCTCTTGGACTCCTTTTGTCTATTTAGCTTCCACAATAACCCATTGAGGATTAGGTGTCCAACACACCTCCTTAAATGCCACCGTTGTTTCATTGATGTTAGTGCTTCCATCAAGTATGTAAAGTTTCCCCATCTTAGTAGCCTTCGTGACCACTAAGGCACCCTTGGACACTTCTAGTGCTCTGCCTTGACTTGTAAATTTACGACCTCCAAAATCCAAACTTCCCGAAGAAATTAAATCCTTCTTTAGTTAAGGAACATATCTAACAGATGTTAATGTTCTTATAACTATCTTAGTGTTGTAGCAACTGCAACACCCTCCAAAATTTTGGCCTGCATCCAAATTTCGGAGCCTTCCTTGGTGTTTCCCTTGATGGTTGCAAATGCTCGAGCTCATTCCATGAGTTCTTGTCGAGTCTTTACAACCTTTTTGGTCAATTGACCATTGGTTGTCTTTTGGCATGTTGATTGCTATGTCATGCTTGTAATCTTGTTCTGGAAATTTTGAAGGTTTGTCTTTGTGTGCATGAGTGTTTTTCGCTCTGTGAACATCGGTCACACTCACACACAAAGTTGCATGCACTATCATGCAAGTGTCTTCACGGTTGTTCAAAGATCTATCTCAAGTGTTGCACTTGTCACCCTTAACCTTTGAGGCAGTCTCACTGAGCACATGTTTGTCTTGTTGGTTTGGGGTGTCTTGTCATCGAGTCATGTTAAGTGTGTGAACACAATGTCATGGATGCACAAGTTCACTTGCTTTCACACTTAGCCATTTTTCCTTAAAATTTGTCGACCAGAAAACTCTCCTTTAACTAGACCCCAACTGAGTTGCACTGTATAGTCTTATCTCTCAGTGACCCTTCTCTGTTACCCAAAATTGCGCAGAGCTTGAGACCGCCCTTTGGGGTAGCCTGCACTGCATAATCATGGAAGTGAGCAAGCTGACTATCTCCCAGAACTATGCAGAAGTTGTCCCCAAGTCCGATCCAATCTACGCTTCCCACAAGATCACTCATCAAGCATCCCTATGGTCTAGCAGAAAACTTGAACTACTCTGTGACCCGGGGCTGAACTGCTCCCCAAAATTGTGCAGATGTTGCCCAACTGCCTACCCTGCATTGTCTACAGAAACTGCATAGTCATGTGAGTCAGGACTCTGCTGCCTGTCACTGCACTGTTCCAAGAAATTGTGCATATCTGACTCGCAGGCCCCCCTATTGGCTTGCCCTGCTTTCCCTATGAAAATTGTGTAGTTTTGATTGACACTCTCCCTACTGCCCCGCTCTGCACTCATCCTGGAAACTGTGCAGCAACTGCCTATCTGACATTGTCTCCCAGAAATGTGTAGTTATGACTGGAAGCCCCCTACAACTCAATCCAAACTTTCTTTGAAAAATTGCACAAAAATATCTACCAGTGCTTCGTGTTGCTTGCTCTGTCCCCCTCCTGAAAATTGCGCAGATTCTCAGCTGGATGCCCAGATGACCTACCCAGTCCTCATCCTAAAAACTACGTAGAATCTCCTAGCAATTCCTCTCGACACCCTGCTTTGTCTTCCTCCCAAGTTGCGTAGTTCTGCTTAACTGGGTTCTACCTTACAATTGTCACTATTGTCCCGGATTGTGCAAATCTGCCTCCTAGTGACATCTGCATAGTTTTTCCCGACAATGCCCCAGAGCCTCTCATCCCATCTTGAGTTTTTATCTGCGCAATTTCAATGCCTTGTCCTCTCTCCCGGTCACCTACACCCGAAACATAAAACAATGCATCATGCTATACTAGGAGATTTCTGGATTTGATGCCATCTCGTCATGAGTGATTGCAGGAACAAGGAAATTGATGAAACATGGTGGAACAATGAACGAGATGAAGAAGGAGTGCATGCTAGAAGACTTGCTCGCAGTTGAATGAATGTACGAAGCACATCGTGCAATGAGCGAAAGGGACACATACACATGCACCATCAAGCAAAGACCAAGACCATCGAAGACCCCACACACTTTGCCATGCGAAGGTGAAGACATGATGCACCGAGAGCACATCCATCACTCAGAGCATAACAAATCGACACAGACATCGTAGCTAGCCAGTACATGTCAACAATGTCATGTCAATTTGTCATGAGTTGTCTTGACCACATCACTACTATGTGCCATACTTGTTGTAATCAAATGTAATATATTGTGAAAGTCCAAGAGACACATGTATGAAGTTAAAGAGTCATATAAGTTGAAAAGTCACAGGAAGTCAAATAGTCATGAGGGAAGTCGAAAAGTCACAAGGGTTAGTTATCCCCCCTTGGCTATATATACCCCCTCATTGTATGAGCAAAGGAATTTTCACCGTGGTTCCTCCCACATAGCCTTGAGAGTTTGCAGTCTGTTCTTTGAGGAGCGAGGAGTGGCTCCAATTTCCCACTACTGGGGCTAGTGATGTATGGCGTACATATGTGTCTTGGAATTTTTTCTTAATTTAGAATCCTGTCTCAGGCCAACATGTTTTCGTGCATGTTTGGTATCTGTTTGTAAGGCTATTCTTTAAATATTTGTAATGCATGTTTGCTTAACTTGTACTAAGATAGTTGAACTACTTCGGTTATTTTAGTACTTATATTGTTGAAGATGTGTTGTATTGCTTATCGTTGTTGTCTCTTTCGTGTGGACTACTTCACCGGAAATTAGACAAACCATCCTTGTGTTTTATTGGTTATAACAACTGTCACTCCCATGTGGTCCACTCAATGTACATGTTTTCCCTTGTACTTTAGTTTTAAGGATTGTCACATCTGTTGTGAACTATTCTGCTGGATGTTGGACATACCCTTGTTGTTTTTTGCATGTGTCTCTCCCTGGGTGGTACTACTATCTATCATCTAGAAGCTCACTTTTACCCTCTCCCTTACAGTAAGAGAACCCAGACACAAAGTTGCATTACAGACTCATTAGGGATACTCACCTCGCTTTCTTGAAGTTACAAGCATAAAACTCTCATGTGCTAAACAGTCAGAGCTAAGGAAAATCTCTAAGATAATGGCAATTGGGCCATCGTACTGGATGGGACTCCTACACCAAACTGTGTGAGGTCTATTTGGGACTTCATACTAGGGAGATCCCCTAAACATTGGCGGGTCCAACACTGTCAACACCTAGATCCATCTTAACTCTAGATCTATTGAGCGTCGATAGGGATACAATATCTCGAGGTGTAA
Organism: Pinus taeda; assembly: GCA_000404065.3. NCBI lineage: Eukaryota > Viridiplantae > Streptophyta > Pinopsida > Pinales > Pinaceae > Pinus > Pinus taeda. The sequence goes on along the minus strand of APFE030074028.1, from coordinate 158,499 downwards.
ACCTCTTTTTATGTGTAAAAATTGAAGAAAATTTTGCACCACGAGATATTTTGATCCCTCTCAACGCTTGATAGATCCAGAGTTAAGATGGATTGAGGTCAGTTTTAGTCGTGCACAAACACATAAAATTTTTCTAGCATATGATTAATCTAATGATTTTAAATATGTTAAATATGTTTGAGATTAATATGATGTGTTCTTTCTCTTTTACATCTCATGTAGGTCAGGCTGTATTTATTTTAAAGACATGAATTCCAACATATGACTCGTCACACATATGACATATTTGAACTTGAGATAATTGATAAATCTTGTCACAAATTTTCAATGTGTAATATTCATATTAGCAAGAATTACAAGTTGAGCTTGGGCATCGATATATTTTAAACATCTTTTTTTTCATAAGATTTTCTTTTGCATCTTGTACTAAGCTTGAGTTGGTTGACTATTGTTTTCTTTGTTGATATGCTCTTTGTTATTAATCTTTTTGTTTCCTCTATTCTTCATGCTCTTCAGTTGTCACTCTTTCTCATTTTTTTGTTGATTTCCTCTCCATTATGCATTTTCTTGTATTCTTTACTCTTAACACTATTTAGCTATCACTTTTTGTGCCCTCTTTGTTAATATGCTCTTTGATATTATCTTTGATGTACGTTTTGTCATTTATTTTTTTCTTTCATATGTTTTTGTCGTTGTTCAATTATAATTTGTTCTGACTATCCGTGTTGATATAGTCTTTGTTTCTCCCTTTGTTGTTGACACTCCTCAGTAATTGCTATTTCTTATGCCTTTCTTTGTTGACTTATTCTTTGTTGTTCATTTTAGACATTTAAGATGGATCTAGGCTCTTTGTTGTTCATTTCTATTTAATATGAATCTAAGTTGACAATTATTGTAACACAAAAATCAATACCCAGTGTCAATTATTACTTTGTGAATACACTGAAATTATTGCACACTATTAATTTAATTGCTTCGAAAATAATGCACATCATCCATTTATTTACATCAAATCATAAATTAACATCTATATTGAAATCAATGCATCCTTGGTTGTCGTTTCATGTTCCTTTCTCTGTTGACTTGCTCTTTGTTGTTCATTTCTATTTAAGATGGATCTAGGCTCTTTGTTGTTCATTTTTATTTAACATGGATCTAGGTTCATGACTAATCTAACACAAAAATTGATGTATGTAGTTAATAGTTACTTAATGCATACACTGAAATCAATGCACAGTATTAATCTAATTACTTTGAAAGCAATGCACATTGTTCATCTAGTTACATTTAATAAAAAAATAGCATCTACACTCAAATCAATGCATTTAGTGCAAACAATCAAATAGGAATAAAAATAAACATTTACGCTGAAATCAATGCATCAAATGTAAAAAAATTAAATAGGATTAGAAATCAATATCTACATTGAAATCAATGCATCAAGTGCAATCAATCAATTAAGATTAAAAATTAATATGTACACTAAAATCAATGCATCTATTTTGATGAAAAAAGTAAAATATTAATGTCAAAATAATCTAAACTCAAGTTAGGACCTTACATATGCCTTCACCCCTTTAATATAGTGAAATTTCAGCGATTTTTGGTATCTTGGTTTTTATGCGATTTTCAAAATTTAATGGACTTTTAAATCCACTATGTTTTATCTTTTGTAAAAGCCTTACTTCCTCTTTTTTTCATAGTTAATAATATTCCATATTATGTAATATCATATACTATTAAACATAATAATATTATGTTATTATGTTAAATATTATATCATATTTTATATTTAGACACTATAATATTATGTTTAACATTTTAATATTGTAATACTATGTCTCATATAATATGATATTAATATTTTGTATTATAATATTATATTATATTAAAGCTCTTTAGCCTAATGCATTAATATATATTATACGATAGTAAATCTAATATTATATTAAGTTTAATCATACTAATATAACACTATATTAATATTTGGTATTTAATATTAATATTAAACTCAATATTATATTAAAACTCTTTATATTATTCAGATACCTAAACTTGCAACCATCTCTCAAGTTACAAGGAGGGAAAATTAGATAGAAATGTCTAAACCGGTCCTCGATGACAACCTTGATCTCTTTCTCTACCAGTTTGAAGTTTATTCTCGACAAACTCTTTATGAATTCCATGATAGAAATATCACCTTTGTCTTCAAGACATAGAACAATCTTATCTCACTGAAATAACTTAATAGGAGGTATGATATTTAACTTAATATCATGTAATATATTTAGCTTATATTAAATTTTTGATCGTAATATTATAAATAATTATAATATGATAATAGTTATAAAATAATCATTATATAACGTAATAGTTAACATATATTGATAAGTGTGAATAATTATTTCTTTCTACTTTAATTTTATAAATTAATAAATAATAAATAATTATTATTTTATATTATATGTATTTTATATATTAAATTTTTGTTTTTAAAGTAGAAGTTATGTGAACCAACCATCAAATTTTTACTTGTATCTATTTTTGTGCTAAGAAATCCATAAATAATGGTGGATAGTAGCTCATGGTATGTATGCTTAACTACTTACAAATCTTACGTGTTTTGGTGGAAATACTTGCTTAAATTATGGTAGGAAATAATTTTAAGTAAATATATTTATTTGTTTATATTAATCGATGCAATATATAAATTTTGAAAGAATTTTTTATTGAATTGACATTTAAATGTTTACACTCATTTATGAATACTACAACATCTCCCTTATCTTAAATTTTTATTGAATTGACATTAAAATGTTTACACTCATTTACAAACACTACATCTCCCCCATATTGGGATGTAGAGCGTCTCTTGGCACAATTACCATCAAACATTTTAATTTTCACACTTCCCACCCCAACAATCTTACAAGAAATGTTATTTCCCATAAGAAGAATTCCACCATCGACCTTTTCATACGAAGAAAACCAATTTATAAGTGGATACATATGATGAGAAGTGCTAGGACCCAACAACCAATCTTCGTAGTATTGAGGAACATTACTAATAGAAAAAACTTCATCAATCATACCTAAGCTTGATTCAATCAAGATTTTCCTCCTTTTTGGGCTCATATTTGGATTCCCGTCTTTTCCAACAATCCTTTTTGAGATGCTTAGTCTTGTTGCAATACCAATATATGAGTTTACTTTTTTTTTGTTTTTTGACTTTGATCTGGATGTACCTCTCAATTTTTCTCCTCTTTCCTTTGATTGACCTATAGCCATCATTTCTTCTAGTGAGGAGGTTTCAATACTTTATTTCTTCTCCATCTCTTCAGACAACAATGTTCCAACAACAACAAAAAATTCAGGAGTTTCAGTTGTACTAAAGGTAATAGATGTTACGAAATGATCCTATGTTTCAGGAAATGAACACAATAATGTAACTATTGAATCTTCAGTATTGATTTTAACATCCATCCTATTCAGTTGGAAAATAAGAGCATTAAACACATTCAAATGATTTGCAAATTTCGTACTTTCTTTCATTTTTAAACTGTATAATTGCATCTTCAAGTAGATTTGATTAATCAAGGACTTCATCATATAAAGGGTTTTTGAGATGGTCCATAGGCTTATTGTTGTTTCTTTTGCATTGATGCTAAACAAGACATCATCATCTAAACATAATCCAATTGTATTAAGGGCTCTAACATGAAGCTCCTCCCATTCTTCATTAGTCATTGTTGCAGGTTTTTTCCTCCTACCCCCTAATGCCTTTTGTAACCTTTGTATTAATAAATACCTCATTTTAAGTTTCCACCATTCAAAGTTGTTTTTACCATCAAAATTTTCAACTTCAAATTTAGTGTTCGTCACATTCGTCATCATCCTTTACACAATTTAAAAAAAATAAAGACACTCGCTTCTCAAATTTGAAACCCTATTTTGAAAATATTTTTAGAAACTACGTTTTATAATCTTCGTTTCTTAAACCGATATTTTAAGGAAATTGATTTGGAAAAAAAAAGAATAAAAAACCCATTTTTCAAACCCTAAAAAGCCCATTTTTTTTAATTTTATTTTATTAAGAGGGTGGTTTTGTTTCCAAAACAATTCCTTAAAATAAACTACAATTTTTTTTGGCGTAGTCTAACTTATAGGCAAAATGACCTTTTTCATAGCATTTTTCTGGTTAATTTTAATCAAAATTTGACAAAGTTTTTTAAAAAGTTGAGTTTAAGTTCTTTAATCTGTAGAATTCAAGTGCCCCATGGGTTTTTTAGGGTGTTGAATACATTTATGTATTCAAAAATGCAGTTTAAACAACAAAAAATCATGATATTGTTTGAGATTATATCACCGGATTCCGGTGAAAAGGCCATTTCATCTATAAGTTAGACTACACCATTTCTTTTTAAATTATACCTAATTTCTTATGAAGACTCAACTATTTAATATATAACAATATTCTCCTATGGATAAGATTTCAATCGTCCCCTTAAGAACCAAACTCCTTTTGTGGCTCAGATTTGCATGGAAAATGGATTAGGTTTGCTAGTATATTCTCTCTATCAACGACTTGCTTCAGTGGCTTCTATGCAGAGGAAACAACACAAGAAACTCGAAATTGCTCTCACCCACTTGATTTGCCTACCAAAAAACATGGCTCTATTTGAGCTTGATTGTCCAATACGAAATGTGGCTCCTCCTCGGATGTGGTTTGTCTCAATGTTGTTTGGTTTCTCCTCTTATTCCCTCCTTTAACAAATTGATATCGCACAGACTTAGCTCCCTTTGCACATGACTCGACTCTAAAACATCTCTTCCACACATGGTTAGGGTTTTCCTTATGTGGCTTAGCTCTATGGTGCAATCACACTTTCTTATCACATAGAGTCGACCTTCTTTTTCTATGTGGCTCTAGCCCAACTCATGGCTAGATCTCCCCAACTTGATTATGATACCACTTGTTGGTGTTATGGGTATGTTCAAGCATTCAATGACAAAGATTAATAATACAAAGTGATTTAATGTGGTAAAACCTTGATGATTTGTCAATGAAATATCCACATGCAAGGCAAGTTTTTTTTAATTATTATGAGGAAATAACAATCAATCTTACATGCCTCTTCTATCTCTTGATCTTCATAAATGAATTAGGCAGTGCTAGAACAATTTTGATAACTATCATTTGGTTTCGAAAACTAACACTGATGGAGTGACTGTAATAGATGATTTACTTAGGTAAACATGGTTTTTACATTTTCTTTCAATTAAATTGGTGTCACACACTAACCAAATGTCGGTGTCGAATGGTTTGTAACACTTATTGAAGCACACGAGGTGGAAATTTTTACTCGGGAAATATAATATAATGTTTTGGAGATTGTTAGTCTTGACATCCACTTTTAGTACATCTGTAAGCTCAATGCAAACACAATTCAATATATGGGTTCCTCGTTCCTTACCCTTCTTGGCATATTCGCTAAGATAATAACATATTACAACAATAAATCCTGGATGTAGCAACCGATCTTAGTTAACTTGTGAAGCCAAGTCAAAACTGAAACAATAATGTCTACTGGATAATCACTTTCTACTTTTTAGCATGTACTTGTTTGTCCACAACTATTCTTGTGTTGATGTATTTTGGTACTCATATTTTTTTTTCCTACCCAAATTTTTCCTCGACTTGGTTATTTTTTCAAGAAAAATGTGTGGAAACATTTTTCACCCACACTCTGCATTAAGATTTCCACATTTTCGACACTTATTCATTTTCCTTGATGTTCTAAGAGATTCATTAGTTATTTCCCTACACATCTATCCTTCCATACACACCATGTCTTGCACATCATTCTTAGTCATTTTCCTTCGTGTGCAGAGAGTTTCATGAATTACTCCCCCACACATCCATCCTTCCGCACACACTTTGTCCTACACATCATTTCTCTCGCACTACCATATCTCTACACAACATGCTATAACTTACCATATCTCTCCACTTCTATTCCACAGTGAAAAAACTAATCATCTACTCCTTTCGAGGCTAATTTAAAGCTCGTTTAAGGAAATTTTATAATCGAGGTGGAATAAGATTCTTGATATTGTATTAGATCAACCCTATCTAGCTCCACCTTAATATCATTTTATGTGAATTATCCGTGTGTCATGTCCTATCCTTGTAATATGGGGATTACCTAACTTATTGCCTTGACAATTTATTACATGAATTACTTTCTATGACACCTCTTTATGAATAGCCATAAGCAATTAACTTCCACTATCATTCTCACATGGCCATATAAAGTTGGTGCTTGAAAAGACGATATTCTATTAATGTTTAATGTAACTCAAGGATTTAACATGTAAGACTTCTATTGAGGCATTATTGATCTGCCACACATCTATAAAATACATTAAGTGAATGAGTAGTATGACAACTAAAGGAATAAAGGAGTCAATTTGTGGAGACATAACCAACTCCTTGCCTAGAAAAGGCAAAAGTTTCCATTGGTCCATTTCATATCAATGGTACTTAAGCTTAGCACCAGACGAGAGACAAACATAAAATTTGGAACAAAAGGCTGGAAAATGCTGCATCCATTCTAGAAGTCTTTGACTTCAATAAAATAGTGCACTCGTGTGCAAGACAATTTGATTTAAAGACTAGAACTATTCGGCTCAATTCAAAAAAGAATTTGGTACTTCTTACTCCCAAGGCCTTTAGAAGAATTTTGAAGTTTCCTGAGCCAAATAGGAAGCTTGAGCTCACTGAAGTCAACTCTTTCTTACACTCGCAAGGTGATGGGATGAATACCTTACAAGGATTTACATTGCCTTCTACACCTATCCATTGTCCAGTCTAATCTTCTTTAGATTAGAATTTGTTTAATTAATCTATATTCTTGCCGAGCCATATAGATATTTCTATTGGATATTTGCTCAATTTATGGGGTGTGAATCAACTGCAACAATTCATTGGTCAATACTATATATTTTGCATTTTTATTTCAAAAGAGATTTTGTTTTTTATTAGGGGGAAGTAATCTCCAACGAGATTTCATATTAGTTTGTCAATTTCCTTAAAACCCACAAATTCTATATGATGGCCTACCTAGTAATGGTGATATTTCCATGCAATATCTTCCAATGATGACCTTCTAAAAAAATATGAACTCAGGTACATAACCGACTCAATTATGGTATCCTAACTTGTGGAAACATAAGGACCCGTTCCATTTTTATCAAGTTCATGATCATTTTGTTCATGAATTTAATCATATGTTAATAGGGCAAGAGCCCAAGTGGATTTATGATGAAAGAACATAGTTTATGATAATAAAAGGGAGATATGACAAGCGAGAGGACAACACCCTCATCAAAATATATGGATTTCAAGGCAAAACCTTATTGCTCTCAAAGTTCATCCTTGATAGACAATGTGTTGTTGAAGTATGCAGATAGTACCACCCATGGTTGATTTTGTTTGAGAGAAAAAAAAAAGGAAAAATAAATTCATTACACTCCCCTTTACTATAGGAGAAACTGTTGTAAAAAATTATGCCCATTTTACAAAAATTGTTGAATTATTAAAACCTTTTAATTTGACTGAAGCCAAATCCATCCAAAGATTTGACGCTCACAATATATTTCTAGTCATTTAGCATCTAGGAGATATGCAAATTTTTTTACAAGGATTTCAAAAGAAATTGGATATAACCAAGTCTCTAGAATACCTACCTCGGCCTCCATGTTACTACTGAAGCAAGCACTAACAACGAGGGAAAAACAAAGCATAGAGAGGAAAGGTCCACTGGTTCTCACCCTACTCAACTATCCCAAACTAGTCGAAGCTCCTCTTATACATAGAAGAAAATAGAAAAAATTGCGATAAGAGTAGATACAAATGACCAACATTCTGGTGATGGTGATGGGGAGGAGTCACCTTCTCATGTTTCTCTTGAGAAGTCACATGAAGTCTCAACATCTAAAAGCAAAAAAGGGTCGCAAAACACAAAAGAACTTATAGATATGGAGGTAAACAACACTATAGCCCCAGAATGGGTGATGACTAGAATGGATGAAGCTCAAATATTGGTGAAGAGTTGGCCATTGAAGAGCCTACCTCATTTGAAGAGCATTCCTTGACCATGCAGGGCACTCATTATGACAATTCCACCAAAAAACTGCAATTTGAAAAGGTGCAAATACAAAAGTAAAAAGTAGTGAGTCAAGTAAAAAGTGAAATCAATGTCTTAGGATTTGTACCTTCCAGAGTCTTGAAACTACATCAGATCACAGGGGATGCTCTTTCTCATTCTGTAATTGAGCAAAAGTTGAAAATTTAAGATTTAAGAGAAGAATATATGAGCTTGATGAAGCTCTTGACGTAACACCCCTATGTAAATTTTTTTGCAACTTTGGTCAAATTCCACCTTGGACAACTCAAATGACCGAGATAATGATTGCATTAGATTCCTCTTTTCGAGAGAACCAAAATCGACCTAAATATCACTGAATTTGGTCAAGCAGAAGTTGAGTTATGAATTATTTTATTCATACATGTATTATGGAATGGGTCGGCCCTAACCACATGGGTAATTGCTTAACCCCAAGTGGACCCTCATGAAAGCTTATAAATAGAAGAGTGCTCAAGACACATTCGATCAAGCCATCTTCTCTTCTCTTATTGTCTTGGTTCGCACAGGTCTGTCGGAGGAAAGTTCACACAAGGGTCCGCAATCTCAGGGTCAAAGCTCGCATTGATATAGGGATTTCTAGCCCTGGACATTGGCACAAAACTAGTCATTTTAGCCCCTAAACACTAGCACACAAGCCTATGAGAGTGTTCATAGAGCCATAGACACTGGCACAGAAGCTTATGATAACATCCAGGGTTCCAGAGGCAGATCTAGAGGTGTCGGTCCCTGGATGCTCACACAAAGTGGTCCTGAGAGAGTCCGGGAGGTCTTGGATGCATGCACAGTAACTATAAGAGAGTGTTTAGGGATTTTGAGCAGATATGGTGAGTTGGTCTCCTAACACATGCACATAATGGTGTGGGAGTGTCTGGGCTACCATAGACGTTGGCATATAGTTCACAGAGAGCGTCCAGGTCTGCTACAAACGCTCGCACAACTCCTCCTCCTTGTGTCCGAGACTCAAAGATGAGATTTAAGTATTCCAAAGTTTCCGCCCAGTGTTCAACGGTGTTCGGCACAATGAAAACAATATCCAACAATCATCTATAGTCATTGACAACGTATTACAGTCATCAGAATCAGGGTTTTGTTTTCAAGCATGATTAGATATGTTTCATGGATATCATAGTTGTTTTGTTGCATAGATAAAGTTATGGATCACTATGCTCATTTTTGCTTAATCATTTGATGATGATCTAAGAAGAATAAGATTTTTAAGGGTTTTCCCCATAGTGGGTTTTTCCCTAGTCTCAAACCAATCCTGGTGTCTCTATGTGTGTGCATGCTTTTCTTTGTAGTGCCCGCTCTAGTTGACTGACAGTGATAAACATTTAATTAGCCATAATGCCCACACTTTATTGTTTGAGGACCTCAGGTTGAGGATCCAGACACATGACACTATTATTAGCGATTGAGATATTCATGGTTGTGATGTTTATGAATGCTTTCCATTGATATTATGATAGCATGAATGGTTATGTATATTATCTATCAGTATTCTGATGATTGCAACATTAAATAGTTAAGTTTGGTCTCTATTTGAATATTATGATGAGGGTAGTAAAGAATATGTATGCACTCTACTAAAAGCATAATGATGATAAATTTGATGGATAGGTATATTTCTATGAAGTTACGATATTGATAGCTTAATGAATATGTATGTTTCCATTGATGATTATTGATGATAGCCATGAGGGATGTGTCCCCTATGTTACCTACTTTCTTTAGTTCAGACTTACAATGGACAATGTTGTGAATGACCAGGAATTGTTAATGATGCTATTATGATAATGACTAACATTGAGAAATCTTGTTACTAATGGTTATTGAGTATGGCAGGAAAACATCAGAGGCACTCACATATGACATGTCGATGACACTTGGTTTGATGAAAAATCATATTATTTTATCTTTTAAAGTCTAAGTCGATCTTGAAATCTGCCATATATGTTTAACTATATTCTGATGATATGTTAATGGTTGCAGGCACAGATAAGTTGCTTGACCGAATGACTCACATATGGGTGGTGGGGTTGTACAGGTGGAAGGAACTACATGGGAGGGGTGGGATAGAGTCCCTGATCTCACCCACTAGCACTCCTGTCGTGACTTGGGCTGGAAGGGTTGAAACACCTTCGCCTTGAAGATCACAATGCCATGAGGGTAGGTCCCAAAGTTGGGTCGCTCATGAGGATTTTACTGGGGGGCGTGCATCAAGGCGGATTCCTTGATCCCCGGCACCATTAGTCTCACTATAACAGGCAACATAAGAGATGATAGTGGTCTATGATGTTGCACTATACTTTCCCCTCATAGTCACTGGATGCTTGAAGGGCAAGTGGTGTGGCACCCTTGGAATTTCAAAGGAAATTCTTGAAGGGCACGACCAACTTGGCACCCTTGGCATCACAATTAAACTGTTAGGTGTGGCACCCTTGGAACTTCTAGGGAAGTTCTTGAAGGGCACAACCAAACTTGGCACCATTGGAATCATTAAAAATAAATGACAATAAATAAAAATAAGTAAGGAATGAAAACTAGGGAGTTACATCAAGGAAAATGATGATTAGAAACCAAGGAAATTAAATAAAAAATAAAACTTGGAATAAGGAGGATCATAGGAAGAAATAAATAGAGTACATTAAAAATTCTACCCTCCTCATGTTGGAAAATGCTAGGTAGATTAGGTGGTTTAACTAGATAAAAGGGGAAGACAAACATATTGTAAGGATAAAGATTAACCCTAAACCAATTAAACTTAATTAAGAAAAGAGGAAGGTGAATTAAAATAAGAAAATAAATTAAATTTAGAGAAATGTAGAGAAACTCCATGTGGCATCAACCAACATAAGAATATCCCTCTAAGAGATAACCTGAGTTAATTAAGGAAGTAGATTAGGGATAAAATCTTGACTCATTAATTGACTCCAAGTAATAAACACAATTTAAGAAATAAAAGGGGGGAATAAAAGACAACTAGGAGAAGAAATAGGAATCTTGTGAGGTGGGGAAAATATTAGTTTTAAATAAAAAGTTAAGTAAATAATTTTGGGTGACCCTTGCTGAGAGAATGACACATGGGTAGGTGAATAATCAAGTATTAAATTAAAAGAAAAATATTATAATTATGCATGACATGCCAAGTGTCACCTATGAGGACTCCTATAAAATAAGGGGCAAGCCATGAGAGAAGGGACTTTTTTTTGGGAACCCTATTGTTGGATGGATGATATGATGTCAAAACAGTGACTACGAAGCTATAGTGAGTTGGTGAGGTAGAGGATTTCTTTTTACAGAGGGGACTCTTGAGCTAAGGTTGCTCTCCTCTGCCAGCGAGATTCTTCTGCCATTGTACAACCCCATTGCAGCTCGGGGGTCCGCGGGGAAGAAGAGTACCCAAGGAGTAGGCTGGGAGGTTAACCGGTGGGTCTCGTTTTCGGATCAAGTGCGTCATCATACACTCGCAGAAGTGACCAGCAATAAGGAAATACCAGCGACAACAAAGCAAGCGGAGTCTCGCCTCTCCGGTGTATGGTACATGTGTATTTCGTTACTACTTGACCTTAGATTAAAGGTATATAAATGTGGTGTTATGTTCCTGAAATTGGCATCAGCGATGTGTGTATTGATTGAATTGAAATCTCAATGTGTTTATTTGCTGGTTGTAATTGCTGTGTAAAAAAAAAAAAATAGATATATATATATATAGTTTAGCTGGGTCATTTCACTGTTTTAGCTGGGTCGTTACAGTGGTACATCATCAATGTGACTAAGTATTTGACCAGATGGTGGAGGCGCAGCCTGTGAAGGACTGTACATGCGAAAAAATAACAACATTCATCTTTGAGTACGTACTGACTAGTTTTGGTTTCTCGAATATTTTGATGAGCGATCGCGCTATGCATTTTCTTAATGAGACGATCAGTGCGTTGATGAAGGAGTTCCAAGTTTATCTTCAAAAGAGTACGCCATATCACCCGCAGGCTAATGGGACGGTGGAAGCATTTAATAAGATATTGGATAATGCGTTGATGAAGGTCTATAATGCACAAAGGAATGACTAGGATGTCTGTGTACCCGCGATGCTATGGGATTACAGGACTACAGTTTGCAAAATTCTGACTAGCTGAATGCCTTTCAGGCTTGTTTATGGCATAGAAGTTGTGATGTCGATGGAATACATCGTACCTAGTCTGTGCATAACAACATTTATAGGAATGATGCATCGTGGAGCCTTAGAAGAAAGGCTTGTGCAGCTAACAAAATTGGAAGAGGATAGATTTTTGGCTGGATTACATCAGCAAGTTCAAAAGAAGCGCGAAAAAGCATGGCACAATCGACACATCAATATGCACACCTTCAAGGTAAATGATTTGGTTTTGTTATATGATATCAAGTTTGATAAATTTCCAGGAAAATTTTGGATGCATTGGCTGGGGACCTATGTCGTTAAAGAGATTACCGGTGGTGGAGCAGTTCAGCTCGTGAAGTTGAATGGGGAGCTATTTCTAGGGAAGGTAAATGGCAGTCGATTGAAGCCATACACCAAGGATCTGGCCAGATGACTATATGGTGGAAGCACAATCTTATCACTTCAGGCAGTTGAATGGAGCCACGAGGCTATAAACTACATTGCCCGGGTTGTAGAGCTGCGTGACTGGGGAACTGCGTGGAAAGAAGGAATGTCACAACGTTAAGAGAAGTGCGAAGGGAGTTGCGCTATAAGAGGAGAGATTGCGCAGGGCCGCCAGGAAGTGACCATTATGATCATTGTTCATGATTTGACAGTGAGAAAATGACTAAATCGAGTAGGGGGCGAAATTTAAGTCAGAATTTAAAAGCAAGATCTTTGAAAATCTGCCGCCAATCTAGCATTTATAAGCGAATTTTGGGGGGAAAGGTCGGATTCAAATTCGAATTTTCCTATAAATTACAAATGGCCACCCAACAAAAAACACTTGGCATTTTGAGAATTGAGGTGTTGAGCTCTCAGGCACGCATGAACCTTGAGAGTTTTGAGGCTTTGGTGGCAAGTTTAGTCTTTGATAAGCTGCCCAAGGAAACCCAAGATCTCCTAACTAGCATCATGTCAGCACCCATGGAAACCGCAACTACTGAGGGATCGATGGCATCTTAAGGAGATTCCCCTAAGATTGCAAGTGTAGAGGTGCCTGTAGAGGTACCGAAATCACTGAGGTCTCCCAGTCTGAGGCCTACGCTGACTACAAAGGGGCCTAAAGTGAAGAAGGACAAGCAAAAAGTGGCACAACCAGTGCGCACGTTTCCTAGGAAACATCTGCAGAAAGAAAAGCCCACTGCGCAGGAGAATGGTAAGGTGGTCAACCTAGAATCTGAGGA
>APFE030074028.1:102031-142810 GCA_000404065.3 Pinus taeda | reverse complement strand
GGGAAATTCTTGAAGGGCACAACCAACTTGGCACCCTTGGCATCACAATTAAACTGTTAAGGTGTGGCACCCTTGGAAGTTCTAGGGAAGTTCTTGAAGGGCACAACCAAACTTGGCACCCTTGGAATCATTAAAAAATAAATAATAATGAATAAATATAAGTAAGGAATGAAAACTAGGTAAAGTTACATCAAGGGAAAATGATGATTGGAAACTAAGGAAATTAAATCAAAATAAAACTTGGAATAAGGAGGATCATAGGAAGAAATAAAGAGAGTACCTTAAAAAATTTACCCTCCCCATGTTGGAAAATGCTAGGTAGATTAGGTGGTTTAATTAGAAAAAGGGGAAGGCGAACATATTGTAAGGATAAAGATTAATCCTAAACCAATTAAACTTAATTAAGAAAAGAGGAAGGTGAATTAAAATAAGAAAATAAATTAAATTTAAAGAAATGTAGAGAAGCTCCATGTGGCATCAACCAACATAAGAATATCCTTCTAAGAGATAACCTGAGTTAATGTAGGAAGTAGATTGGGGACAAAATATTGACTCATTAATTGACTCCAAGTAATAAACACAATTTAAGGAATAAAAGGGGGGAATAAAGAGACAACTAGGAGAAGAAATAGGAATCTTGTGAGGTGAGGAAATATTAGTTTTAAATAAAAAGTTAAGTAAATAATTTTGGGTGACCCTTGATGAGAGAGTGACACATGGGTAGGTGAATAATCAAGCTATCAAATTAAAAAAAACATATATAATTATGCATGACATGCCAAGTGTCATCTATGAGGACTCTTATAAAAGAAGGGGCAAGCCATGGGAGAGGGGACTTTTTGGAACCCTATTGTTGGATGGATGATATGATGTCAGAGCAGTGATTACAAAGCTATAGTGAGTTTGGTGAGGTAGAGGATTTTTAGAGAGGGGACTCTTGAGCCAAGGTGTGCTCTCCTCTGCCAGCTAGAGCCTTCCTCCATTGTACAACCCCATTGCAGCTCGGGGGTTCGTGGGGAAGAAGAGTACCCAAGGAGTAGGCTGGAAGGTTAACCAGTGGGTCTTCGCATTCGGATCAAGTGCATCATCATTCACTCGCAGAAGTGACTGGCAACAAGGGAATACCAGCAACAACAGAGCAAGCGGAGTCTCGACTTCTGGTGAACGATACATATGTATTTCATTACAAATTGATCTTAGTTAAAAGTATGTAAATGTTATGATATGTTTTTTGAAATGAGTATCAGCAATGTGTGTGTTGAATGAATTTGAAATCTCAATGCGTTTCTTTTCTGGTCGTATTTGCTGTTAAAAAAAAAAAAATGCATATAGTCTTAATATGGTCCTTACATTCTTCTCCTATTCCTTTTATGTTCTGCTGCATTGATGATGATGATGATGATGTTCTTTCTATATAATTGCATATGCTGATGTATAATGGTGTAGATATGAATAATTTAATGATGATATGGGGTGGACTTAATGTATTAATGATGAAATGCAATTATCAACACACAAAAAAAAAAATGTAGCCCTATGAAATGTTAACATGGAATCAGAGTTGGGCTGAAGAAAAGCCATGGAGATCACCCCGATGATGACACCATTGATGGAAGCAAGAAGAGGATGATGGAGACCCAAAATAATTCTAGGGTTTGAAGAAAACCCTAGGTAACTTGGTTATTAGGGTTTGATGGATTCTATGAGGTTAGGGTTGGAGAGAAAACCCTGGTTTATGGAAATTATATGAGATATGGAACCTAGCTAGTCAATGTGAAGATTCTCAAGCACTTGTGGGAGATTTGATGAAGCCCTAGATGGGATAATCCCTAGCAGACTTGGTTGGACAACTAAAGGCAACATTAGTATATGGACCATGGACACTGATGGCTCTTGAAGATTGGTTCAAGAGGCAGAGGATCACCTCTCATTGAAGATAAGTATATCTTGACTTATGATGCTTCTTACTTATTAGACTTATATATTTGATGATTATGTTTATTACTTGTATGGATGTTTCTAACGTCCTTGATGAGATCTGATGAGTAGATCCTTCGCGAGGATCATTTTGAGATGAAAATATGGAAAGAGATAAAGAGGTACTTGATGAAAAGGTGACAAAGTGCTTCAAGCGGCCTATTCCTAATGAAAAGGTGCACAGGTAATACCACAAGGTATGCATGGTATGTTTCATCTATTGGCTCGGTAAGCCCTAAGGTATGATGAGAATGTCTCTTTCTTTAATGGATCATACATGCATATGAAAGTGACTTGGATATATGTTTCCTATGATGAAATTATGCACTTGGTGTTGAACATTTTGATCTTCTTGAATTCTATGAGGCTATCTAATGTTGATACATTGATACACTTGATGTTTCACTAACATTTATGATCTATCTGTTGGATAACTTGATCCTATAAAGAAGGCTAGCACCTTGACTCTAGTAAATGATACTCTTGATACTTGTCATGATGGATTTCATATAGAAGGATAACTCATTGAATTCTATACATGAGTCTGTTGGTAATGCTTGCGATAAGAATGATGAAAGCATATGGAAATAGAGATTGACACTCTTGTTGTTTTGATAAATCTTTATTGAATGACCTAACTTGATCTTATTGTTCATGAAGAACATGGTAACCTTGATGTGAGAAGTATAATTTTAAGATTGATAAGTAGATCTCTTACTAACTATGGTCATGTCTTGATGACATATGGTTGAACTGAGTGTCCTAACTTGATGAAGTGACTTGATAGAAAGTGCTATTGTGTTCATAATATCTGAGATACGATGTTGCTTCTTTGAGTATAACCTTTGATTAAAGATTAATGTCATGATGTTAATAGCCATGATAGATATATGTTCAAACATATCTGCTATTGTTTGACTCTAGTAGAGACAAGCTGATAACATGAATGAAGATGAATGGTGTAGATCCCCAACCAGAGGGAGAATTTCTTCTTAAAGCTCTTAATCATATTGCTATTTGCATTATGTGTTGCTGAAGTATGATTTATGTGCATCTGACAATATTGATCTGCAACAGAGTCTCAGATCTGAAGCCCGTACAAAAATTAGGGTTTATGCTCTAGACACAGCCACATATATGGGAGATCTCATCCCTGGACGCACTTATGATAAGGCCCAGAGAGCGTCCATGCAGCTAAAGATGCTCCCATGCTAACCTGAAGGGAGCGTCCAAAGGTTTGACCACAGTTTACCATCATCTGAAGCTTTCTGAATTTGTCTGAATTCTGAATCAAGATATTCCTGACATATTTTGCCTATATAATCTAATTCTTGAAGTTGTTGGGTTAAATTGTTGATCACATAATGCAGTATTGTGCATGAAACCGGATGGTCACCTGGAAGATGTCAGCTCCACAGATGTGTTGTAGATAACTAGATCTGAAAGTAGGAAAATCTTGAATATTTTCCATAACATGAACATGCATATTGAACTTGTGCTTGCAAGTGACCAGGACATACATATAGATATGCCACTATGTTTGTGCTACAAGAGGTTGGCATGATTTGGCTTACTGGTATATATGAACAATGTTTGACAATAACTTTGAATTGGTTATTGAGATATGATTTGACTATAGATCTCTCTTCAATAGCAATTTTGGACTTGACTTGATGTCTAATGATATGATGCTATGTGGGCATATTGACTTATGTGAATATTCAGAAAAATGATTTTGTATTGTCCCCCTTGTTCCTAGCACGATGGTTGAGGTAATGATAGTTGTGATTCAACATGAAAATGGAATCTGCATGACTCATCCTTGGTGTATACATTTACACCTAACGACAAAAGTGACTTGTATTGTGATTATGATAATGACTTGATCAAGTTTAGATTGATAATGCATGGTTGATGACAACTTGTTGGCATAATGAAGTCATGATTTGATAAGAGCTGCACCTGTCTCCTGGTTGAAAGAATTGATATTATGATATTGATGACTTTGATAATGGTCGTGATCTAGCTTCTAAACTCTGATGAGCTGACTTTGTTGTTGTGATGGTACAACATTGATTATGTAAGGCTGATTATGTTGACTTAGCAAGGCATTATGCTTAGAGAATTGCAATCCAGACATGTCTATATTTGATAGTTATTTGATGAATTCAGGATGATGAGTTCCAAGGTATGTCTTTGATTTTATATCCTGATGATCTACTCATGACAGGTGATGAACCTTTAATGATCTAAATTAGAGGGAGATGGCTTCTGAAGCCCGAAATGATGTATCATGGCATGATGAATCAATTTTTGGAATTTGAGAAAGAAATTCCGTATTGCAAAGCTATTGGAAAATGTTTTTGAATAATGAAAATGCAAATCCTTGGATACTCTGATTTGAAGTTCAAATATGTTGTTGAAATTGAGATGGCATCCAATAGTTGTTTGAAGCACTGATGTTCCATTTTGAACATTCATCTGTATATATATGATGTGCATAGAACTTGAATAAACTCATGATTGAGCTGCTTCATTCACATAGAGTTTCCATCGAGCATGCTTTGAAATATTTGCATGAGGTGTTCTCTTTTTGAAAATGAGATATTTCTTCTTTGATATGTGACTACATTAATGCATTGTTGTTAGTAGAGATTATTGTTAAGCACATTTGAATATTTCTTTAGGATGAGATCTTCCATGATATCTTGGATGAGAGGTCCATAGTACGATTAAGGATAAGTACGATGTTGCTAGCATGGCTAGCTGTGAGGCGGGATGAATAATATCCTTAGAGAGTTATTTGAGCATGATATGGATATGACATGGATACATTGAGATCAGATTAGAATAAAGTCCCATATTTGTAGTTGGTACCGAGATATTCTCATATATTGAGGTAGTGCAGTTGTTTGAAACAAGCTTAGGCTTATGGTTGGCACCTCCTTGAGAGCGAGGATGATTATGGTATCCTTTTGTGATCTATATGATTATATATGATATGACATGATATTTTATTTGATGTTCTATATGAACAAGAAACAACTGCTTTTGAGACAATATGATACTAGATATGAATATGATGACAACAACGTTGATCGAGGATACTGAGCCGACTCTTCCCCCCTGTTTGAGCTCCCAAGGTGAGGAATTGAGGGAGAAGGGCTCCTGGAGTTTAGGGAACTTTGGGCAATAGGGCATGACCCCTATCTGTTACCCATAGGATTGAGGGTGCTACTCCCCTGTCTAGTCTTTAAAGAGTGTACCCCAGTTGGCATCATACCCACAAGCAAGGTTTGTTGGGAATACCGCTCCTCGTTTGGCCAATGAGTTGAGAGTGTACTTGGGGGTGTACAATCCCAAGCGATTATGATGAAGGTCTTATACCACTTGATTACTAAGAGTTATTGTTGGGAAGATCGGTAGGCAATAGGATTCTGGGTTGAGGGTAAGCTCCCCGATGAAATTCTGTGTTGAGGGTAAGCTCCCCGATGAGATTCCAGGATCGAGGGTGTACTCCATTGTATGATGAGTTATCCTATTGCTCGATATGGGGTTGTATATTTATAGCTCCTCCATGAGATTTTGGGTCGATATGTGCTCCCCAATGTGTTTCTAGTGTATGGACCAACCATATATATATATTTTTAAATATAAAAACTAAAAATACAACCATAATAAATTAACATTGGGAACTCAAAATTTATTAAGCACTATATAAAACATCCCTGAATTTCACTTCATTGAACATATAATGTAATTTACATATTATTAACTAAAGCCATAATGAAGTCACACAAAAGAATATTATAACGACATAGGTATCGTTCACCAGAAGACGAGATTCAAACTTGACTTGCCGCTACTTGCCTTCCTTTATTGTCGGTCGCCTCCTAGTGTGAATGTCGACGTGCTTAATCCGAATGCAGTGACCCACTAGTTGACCTCCCAGCCCACACCTTGGGTACTCTCCTTCCCCGCAGACCCTCGAGTTGCAATGGAGTTGTACAATGGAGGAATGTATTCGCTGGTAGAGGAGAGCACTCTTTGGCTCAAGAGTCCCCTCTCTAAAGTCCTCTACCTCACCAAAATCACTATAGCTCGTAGTCACTACTCTGACATAGTCTGATCCATCCAACAATAGGGTAAAGGAAAATTCCTTTCTCCCATGGCCTGCCCCTTCTTTTATAGGAGTCCTCATAAGTGACACTTGGCATTTCATACATAATTAATTATTTTTGGTTAATCCAATTGTTTGATTATTCACCCACCCATGTGTTACTCTCTTATCAAGGATCTCCAAAATTATTTACTTAAATTTTAATTTAAACATAATATTTTTCCTCACCTCAACAAGATTCTTATTTCTTCTCCTAGTTGTCTTACTCCTTAATTTGTGTTCATTACTAAAGTCAATTGATAAGTCACAAATTTGATCCCCTATCTACTCCCTAATTTAACTCAAGTTGTCTCTTAGATGGATATTCTTATGTTGGTCGTTGCCACATGGAGGTTCTCTAAATTTCTCTAAAATTTAATTTATTATTCTTATTTTAATTCACCACCCTCTTCTCTTAATTAGGTTTAACTATTTTAGGATTAATATTTATCCTTACATTTATGTCCCTCTTTTCCCTTTTTACCTAATTAAGTTACATTATCTACCATTTATGCTACAACCATCATAATATCAATAAAGAACATGCATAACCATTAATGCTACAATCATCATAATACCGATATATAACATACATAACCATTAATTCTATCTTCACCATAATATCAATGGAGAACATACATAAACATCACAACCACTAATAATAGAGTCATGTGTCTAGATCCTCAACCTAAGGTCCTCAAAGAATAAAGTGTGGGCCTTAGGGCTAAATAAATGTTATTGTCATATCACTGTCAGTCAACTAGAGCGGGGCACTACATACACCCCCTCTTAATAATAGACTTTCGTCTCGAATTCCTTGGAACAGGTAAGGAAAACGGTGACGCATCTCTTTGGCGTCCTCCCAAGTAGCTGAACTGGGACTATAATTGTCCCACTGGAACTTAACCTGGTCCACTAACCATCGTCTAAGCTACAAAGTTTGCTGGTCTAGTATGAACTAGTTCATCCATTACTGTTCCCTCGTCCGAGGCCTGCAAATGACCTAAGTCAATAACATGCAAAGGATCTAAAATATAATGACACAAAACATAAACATGAAACACATCATGCATACGCACTAAAAATGGAGGTAAGGCAAGCTTATATGCCACCGACCCTTTCCTTTCTAAGATTTCAAAAGGTCCCACAAACTGTGGAGACAATTTTCCCTTTCCAAATCTTATAGATCTTTTTTGGGGCCTTACTCTCAAGAACACCCTATCTCCCACTTCATAACTTCAGTCTACTCGATGAGCATCAACATAGCTCTTTTTTCGATCTTGTGCTTCTTTTACCCTCCCCCTAATCATAATAATTTTTTCTTCCATCTCTTGCACTACTTTTGGTCCTATTAATACTTGGTGCTCTAGTTAGTCCCAACTTAGAGGTGTTCTGCAAGGTCTTCCGTACAAGAAATCAAATGGCTCCATCTTGATGGAAATCTGATAACTATTATTGTAACCAAATTCCACAAGGGGTAAAACTCCTCCCATCTCTTTTGTTGGTCCATCACATACATCCGAAGCATGTCTTCAAGGATTTGATTAGTCCTCTCTGCCTTCCCATCTGTCTCAGGGTGATAATCAGTGCTGAAGTTCAACTGGGTTCCCAAGGCTTCTTGGAAACTAATCCAAAACCTTCTTGTAAACATTACTCCCCTATCGGATATAATCTTCCTAGGCACTCCATGCAATCTCATAATCTCATCAATAAAAACTCTGGCTATTTTTGGTGCCTTATATGTAGTCTTAACTGGTATGAAATGGGAACTCTTGGTCATTGTGTCCACCACTACAAATATGGGATCATGTCTTCTTAAGGTCATTGGTAGTCCCACAATGAAGTCCACTGATATAACTTCCCATTTAGATTTTGGTATCCCATGGGGTTGCAATAACCTTGCTGTATGTGTTCAGCTTTTACCCATTGACGCTCTAAGCATCTTGCTACCATGTTTACGATGTCCTTCTTCATCCCTTTCCAAAAGAAGAGCGGTTTTAGGTCTGCACTCATCTTCTTTACACCAAGGGGTGCCATGTATACTACGCAATGTGCTTCATCCAAGATTAACTAGCGTATATCTTCATTCGGTGGTACATATATCCTTCCCTAAAATCGTAGTAGCCCATCATTATCAAGGGAGTATTCTTCATATTTTGGGACCCTCATTTCATTCTCCATCAAATTTTTACTGACCCCCTGGTACCAGGTGTCTTTAAATTGTAAGTCAAGCAGCTTCTCCCTCAAATTTTTCTTTAAGGGAATCATTGAAAATATCTGAGGCCTCCTACTTAAAGCATCAACCACCCTATTTACCGTACCTTTTATGTAAGTAATATCAAAATCATATTCACTAATTAGTTCAGACCATCGTCTTTGTCTTGCATTTAATTGGTCTTGAGTGAATATGTGTTGTAGCCCACAATGGTCAGTCCTAAGATCAAACTTCCTTCCTAGAAGGTAGTGTCTCGAAATATTTAGTGTATAAAGAATTGCAGCCATTTCTAGATCATGGGTTGCATAGTTCTCTTTGTGGGTTCTAAGTTTCCTTAATTTATAAGCTATTACTCTTCCTTCTTGCATCAATGCACAACCCAACCCTTCCCTGGAGGCATCAGTGCAAACCAAAAATTCTTGTTCCATATCCAACACCTTCAAAATTGGCGTTGTCGTTAATAACACCTTTAACCTTTGGAATGCCTCTTCACATTTTCAGTCCAAATGAATTTGTTGTTCTTTTTTTGGAGCTCAGTAATAGGGCTTGCTATCTTTGAAAACCCTTCGACAAATCTACAATAATACCCTATCATGCCCATGAAACTTCGTATTTCTTGAACATTGGTTGGTGTTGGCCATTCCATGATGGCCTCGATCTTTGTTGGGTCTACTGCGATACCATCCCCAGAGATAATGTGCCCAAGAAAATGAATCTTGGTTTGGTAAAAGGAACACTTTGACAACTTCCCATATAGTTGGTTTTCTCTAAGACATTGTAGAACTATCCTCAAGTGTTCATCATGCTCTTCTGGGGCCTTTTAATAGATCAAAATGTTATCGATCAAGACTTGTACAAACTTGTCTAAGTAATCTCAAAATATTCTGTTCATCAAACTCATGAAAACACTTGGGGAATTTATCACTCCAAAGGGTAAAACTACAAATTCACAATGCCCAAATCTTCTCTCAAAGGTTGTCTTCAGGATGTCTTCTTCATTAATTCTCAACTGATGATATCCCGACCTCAAATCTATCTTTGGAAACACAGTTTCCCCCCTCATTTGATCAAACAAGTCATCTATCCTTGACAAAGGGTATTGATTTTTTATCATGACTTTGTTCAACTGGTAGTAGTCAATGCACAGTCACCAAGACCCTCCTTCTTCTTAACGAAAACCATAAGGGCTCCCCATGGAGATATGATAGGTCGTATGAACCCCAAGTCCAATAGTTCCTTTAATTGGATTTGCAATTCCTTTAGTTCTGTAGCCGACATATGATAGGGTGCCTTTGCAATAGGCTCAGTGCCTAGTTTAAGGTCGATGGTGAAATCAATTTCCCTTTTTGAGGTAGCCTAGGTAGTTCTTCGGGAAATACATTCTTAAATTTAACAAGAATTGGATGTTTATCAAGGTTTTCAGAATCACCCTTATCGTTTAGAGGTACCACCGAGAACATTGGACATCCCTTTCGCTTATATTTCATTAGTTGCATGGAGGATATGAACCTCAGGGACACTGCTCGGTTCTTTCCCCTCAACGATTTTGTTTGGACATCATCGTTTGTGAAATGTAGAATCTTGTCTTTGCAGTCTAGGAGTGCCTCATATCATTCCAACCAATCCATTCATATAACTACGTCATAGACTCCTAAATTTGTAGAGTACAAGGATACCTTGGTCTTACATACACCCAGGTCCACTCACAATCCTTTACCATCCTTCCTACATTTCTTTTCATACAACATGTCATTTCTACATGTCTAAATTCTTATTGTGCAATTTCTTTATGTTTAATCCTTGATAATGCATTTAGATAAATAAAGGAATCAACAACTCCTAGATCTATTAAAATGAAAAAATTCATACCATCAATATTACCTGAGGTTTCCAACATTGTTGACTGGTGTTCGACCTTGCGATTGTTCACTGCTGCATGGATGTGATGAGCCTTCCCGAGATCTTCCATTGTAGTTGCATTTTTAGTTGAATTGGTATTACTTATCTTTTGAGGGCAATCCCTCTCGTAGTGAGGACCTCCACAAGTCCAACACCCCCTCTTAGGAGCTTGGCTCCTACTACCAGCTGAACTGGGAGTTGGTCTGGAACTCTGCTGGAAGTAGCCAGACTGTTGGGATTGGTGCTGAGGTGGTGTGACTTGGCATTGTCGCATAGGATGGTGTTGTTGTGGTTGATGAGTTTGTTGAGGTACCCTGTGTGAATGCTGAGTTGGATGCCTATATGGTGTTCTTTGATTTCCTGTTGACCACTTTTGATGATTGAGCACAGGACCCCTTTGCAAATTTCTACGTTCCATATTGTTTCCACTTGGTACTCGTGATCCTGTGGGCCTTGTTGACTTACTAGGTCCACTGCTCATGATCTCCTCCTCTACAATGATTACCCACTGAATTGCCTTGTGTAAGGTGCGAGGCATTAAGATTCTAACCTTGGCCCGAATCTTAACATTTAGTTCATACAAAAATTTGTTCACCTTGAGATTTTCTGTGTTTAAGTGAGGGGCATAACGAAGTAATTCCATGAAACGAGCCTCATACTCTGGTAGTGAGCGACTCCCTTACTTTAATGCATTGAATCCATTTAGTTTCTTCTATGACAGATCCTCCATGTTCTCATTCCAAATGATTTATTAATGCCTCAGATGTGTGTTGGAACGATCTCATTAAGTTCAACACTCCTCCAGCTAGTATCTGTTCTGGTGTTGTGATGTTTTCCCCATCATTGGGTGGGGAAATAGGAGTCGGTTGTTATGGTGGTGCCATGTCGCGCCCTTCAGTTACCCCACTTCTTCTTGTACCTCTTCTAACCATGGTTTACAAATGAATCCTGCCACAATTTAGCATGATTTTTACTTGTAAGATAAAAATAAATAAATAAATAAAAATTAGATAAAAATCATAACCAACCTGGGTGGTTCTATAATTCACTGTTATGTTTATATACTTCCAAAGGAACAACCTATGCATTTATAAGTTCTTGATTATATAATTCACCTATCAATTTCAAACATTCCTATAAGATTTAATCAAAGAATACCATCAATCTACTCAAATAGTATGCTTAGATTACAATATGTCATGTAAATGGTAGAGGTGGTTGGTAGCATTATCATAACATAAACTAAGAATGTCTTTAGTAAAAAGAGAGAGAATACGTTTCTAATGTTTTATGATTTTATGAGCTTGGCTATCAACAATTGGCAAAGGGATTGACCCAAATTCCAATCCAATGCACACTCCCTTATTTCTCACAATCTCTAATGAGCTTAGCTATCAACAAACACAAAATATTGGATGTTGAAATTTCCTATCCATTGAGAAATCCCACTTATGTTGGCCATATTGAATGGTAGCGACATATGCAACCATGTCACATTCAAATAGAATAAGTTGGAACACCCTTTTAGGTTGAGGGGAGTTAAGTCCCATCGTATCTAGACTATGTCATATCACCACTTGGTTTTGCATGGCACGATTGATTTTATACTACCATTTAGCATGAAATTTTTTAGATGTCCATAAATTATAAAACTATAAGATTAGAGTTGTTAAGATCCCACATTTTATTCAATTTTTACAAATTCTTGTGAGAAATAACATTTATCATTTTGGTTTGTTTGATAGTTTGATAACATTTTTATCATTTTGATCTATACTCATTCTGTGATAATATTCAATATTATATATATATATATATATAATATATAATATATATATTTGTTTTTTTTCTTTTTCAATCCCCATTAAAGAGAATAAATAAAAATTAAAATTCCAATTTATTTAACCATTTCTAATTAAAAATAATAGTTATTAAATCTATTTTATACTAAAAATTACAATTAAACATTACAATACCAAAATGATATCTTAAAAAAAAATAAAAAATTGATCTCTCTAGAGGATACCAAATTACATTACTCAAATACCAAGAATCATATCACCCAGTGATAAAGCCTTAAAAATGTACTCTGTTAAATTACAACCAATTAAACTAAACAGATGCAAATGCAGCAAAGTCGAGTTGTTAAGAGAAAAAAATCCGTGTTACATATACCTTTTATCAAATGGTTTAAATGATGAAATGTCGTTTGTCCTTCATTAGATTACTTTGTAGCAATGGTTACTTCGACCTGAACTAGTTTGCCTAGGTCTCAGTCACGTGTACTGCAATCTAACTAAATTGTTAGGTTTTGAGTTGATTTTCATTTTCTTTCAGTTCAACGAAATTTTTTTTATTGGACCAAAATATGTACAATCTCATGATTTGCAATATCATCCACTCAAAATTCTATATTTGCAAAAAAATTGATAATGGTGTTCATGGTTTGATAAAGAATTGACTCAACATTACAAAAGGTTGCAACCATGTGGGCAGGTCGATGCACCAGAGGTTTGCTTCCAGTACCCAAACGTTTAATATTTTGATTTTGGGGTTTAAAGGATCTGGCTAACTTCATAGTTTAATTGAGGGGTTGATCCGGAGAGTATTTTTAAAGAAAATTTTAACAATTTTGACTACTTGGCCTAACAGCTAGAGAGGAAACAATTAATTTGGACAGAGCAATCAAATGACCTGTACATGAAAATCATATCAACAATGAGAATGGTTTGAAAAAGGAAGTTAAATTCCTTCCTCCACTTAAATCTTTTGCATTCAAAACAAAAAGCAAAGGAATCATTTCTATGCCTCAAAGGTCAGATCATCCTTTGGAGGATGATGATTCTCAAGTAACAAAGGGTAGATCCATTGGTAGCCAAGGAAGGAAATTGGTAGTTGATGAGAGTGATGAGGACTTTGAGCCAATAGTTGAAAAAAGAGGAATGTTGTATCTCTTCTGAGTGATGAAAACGAATCTCTCGGAACTGGGTTGCAACATGCAAAGGTTGTTGATGTAGAGGACGTGGTTGAAATTGACCCCAACTTGGAGGAAGAACTTGCAGAAGATGATATTATAGCGAATGCACTGCAAAAGTGTGATCAAATAGCTGTGACATTGTGTGAGGATCTTTATGGCAGTGGGCCATCTGCTAGTAGCACGTGCTGTGATAGATATGCATAAATGGATGCCAGTGTAGCAAGAATTGCAACACAGGGGACATTGATGCTACCTGCAACTATAAAAGCTCTATGTTTCAACCAAAATTTTGAAGCCTTACCAACTTGTTGGGGTTTATTTTTTGTTGTGCTGCATTGCAAAGGCATTGGAAGATCAGGGGATGGGCAAGGAAAGAAAACGACTGAGAATGGGATAAAACTGGTAACGACCGAGAATATTGCAATCAAAAACACTGAAACTGTTGCATGAGAGATTTTAGTGAAACCCTTATACCCATAACAATGAAACGCTCATACGTTGCCGAGTACCAACAGGATATTAAATCTCTAGTCATTGAGCAAGTCAATTATTTTTATTATAAAAAAATCACTCATATACCCAATGTTGTGTGAAATTTTAGTCTCAGGTCTACTTAGAAGAAGGTTTATGGGACTGCGTGATGTCCTTGTTGATCATAGAGCATAGTAAGAGGTTCCTGCAACAACACATCGACCCTAGCGAATCCTCCGACAAAAATAAAAATTCGAGATCAAAAGGCAGATAGATATAGGTCTAGCAAACCATCCGATGAAGCAGTGGAGGATATGGGTCTAGTTCCTGTTATACCCGATGTGGTTAATGAAAAAAAGATCGATCCAGCGAGATACGCTCGCATTAAGATCTAGAACTGGTTTCTCACCTCCAGAAAATGTTTGGAACAAAAACTGACAAGAATACAACGCCGCATTCCCCGAAAATCGAGAAGCAAGAGAAGATCTATTAGAAAAATATTTCTCCGAGACAAAATTTTCATAGCTACATCAATTTACAAGCCATACTTTATAGTTTCGTTAATGTTGACCTCTTAAGAATAAAATGTCACAGGTCACCTCGGGTTTAATAATAATTTAATTTACATCTACAATGAACCACCTAACAAATAACCATTTGTTAGAGAAAGTTTCAATGACTTCTAATACGACCATCTTTTTATTTTAAAAAAATGAAAAAAACCACTATTGGCAACATGTTAAGATTCCTATTGAATAGTTTTTAATAAAATTTCCAAATCGTATGGTGAGCACTTTCTTAAAAAAATGCAATTTTTTCTACACATGTGATGTACTCGTAACATGTGTAATTTGCTTGAAAATATATTATTTCTATGTTTTGTTTTTATAAATAGTTTATGAAATTTTCTAAACATGATCACCCCTTTCTCATGGAAATTTACCCATCACAGAGATGCACGGAGGGACAGAACGAGCTTCACATATACCTTTTCCACACATCAACCACTCCAACACTCGACTCTTTTTCAAATTCAACAATTTTGGGATACCCTAGGCGGTAGACGAAAGGCATAGAAGAAATTTCAGTAGGAACGGTTTAAATAAATACTTCGTTCTTCTCTAGATGGAGTCATGCATGCATGGGCCTATAGGTCTCAAGGGTTCAACTAAGCTCTGATACCAAGTGTAGGGACCAACCCTATATATATTATATATATATATTATATATATATATATATAACTAAAAGTACAACCATAAGAAATTAGCATTGGGAACTCAAAATTTATTAAGCACTATATAAAACATCCTTGATTCACTTCATTGAACATATCATCTAATTTACATATTATTAACTAAAGCCATAGTGAAGTTATACAAAAGAATATTATAACAACATAGGTATTGTTCACTAGAAGACGAGATTCAAACTTGATTTGCCACTACTTTCCTTCCTTTGTTATCGGTCGCCTCCAAGTGTAAATGTCGACATGCTTAATCTGAATGCAGTGACCCATCGGTTGACCTCCTAGCCTACTCCTTGGGTACTCTCCTTCCCCGCAGACCCCCGAGCTGCAATGGGGTTGTACAATGGAGGAATGTATTAGCTAGTAGAGGAGAGCACTCTTTCGCTCAAGAGTCCCCTCTCTAAAGTCCTCTACCTCACCAAACTCATTATAGCTCGTAGTCACTACTCTAACATAGTCTCATCCATCCAAAAATAGGGTAAAGGAAAAGTCCTTTCTCCCATGGCCTACCTTTCTTTTATAGGAGTCTTCATAGATGACACTTGGCATTTCATGCATAATTAATTACTTTTGTTAATCCAATAATTTGATTATTCACCCACCCATGTGTCACTCTCTCATCAAGGATCTCCAAAAATATTTACTTGAATTTTAATTTAAACATAATATTTTTCCTCACCTCAACAAGATTCCTAATTCTTCTCCTAGTTGTCTCTTGATTCCCCTTTTTACTCCTTAATTTGTGTTCATTAGTAAAATCAATTGATAAGTCACAGATTTGATCCCCTATCTACTCCCTAATTTAACTCAAGTTGTCTTTTAGATGGATATTCTTATGTTGGTTGTTGTCACATGGAAGTTCTCTAAAATTTAATTTATTAATCTTATTTTGATTCACCACCCTCTTCTCTTAATTAGGTTTAACTATTTAAGGATTAATATTTATCCTTACATTTATGTCCCTCTTTCCCCTTTTTACCTAATTAAGTTACATTATCTACCTAATATTTTCCAACATGGGAAGGGTAGAATTTTTAAGGTCAAATACTTTATTTCTTCCTATGACCCCCTTAACCAAAGTTCTATTCTTGATTTAATTACTTCGGTTTTACCATCATTTACCACTTGATGTGAATTTACATGGTTTTCATATCTTGATTATATTTATTAATTATTTATTTTTAATGATTACAAGGATGCCAAGTTTGGTCATGCCCTCCAAGAACTTCCCTTGAAGTTCCAAGGGTGTCACACTTAATAGTTTATTTGTGATGCCAAGGGTGCCAAGTTGGTCGCGCCCTTCAAGAAATTCCCTTGAAGTTCCAAGGGTGCCAAGCCACTTTCCCTTCAAGCATTCAGTGGCTACGAGGGGAAAGTATAGGTGCAACGACAGAGACCACTATCATCTCTTATGTTGCCTGCTATAGTGAGACTAATGGTGTAGGGGGATCAAGGAATCCACCTTGATGCATGCCCCCATAGTAAAATCCTCATGAGTGACTCAACTTTGGGAATTGCCCCCATGACATCGTGATCTTCAAGGAGAAAGTGTTTCAACCTTTCCAGCCCAAGTCATGGCAAGAGTGCTAGTAGGTGAGATCAGAGACATTGTCCCACCCCTCCCATGAAGTTCCATCCAATTGTACAACTCCATCACCCATATGTGAGTCATTCGGCTAAGCAACTAATCTAAGCCTACAACCACTAACACATCATCAAAATATAGATATACATATATAGCAGGTTTCAAAATTGACTTAGAATATCAAAGACAAAATATAAAATTTCATCAAACTAGGTATTGTCAACTCATCATATGCGAGTGCCTCTGGTGGTTTCCTGCCATACTCAATAATCATCAGTAACAAGGTTTCTTAGTGTTCGTAATTTTCATTTGATTCAGTTGGATCTCTAGACACCAGTGGCATGGAAAAGGCTCAAAATTCAAAGTGGCGGAAAGATGATGAACTTGACATCAAATCGAAGTGCTCATCACCCTGATTCCAATAGTGCGAATGACACTCCAATCCGAATTCGGATGAACGAAATAGAGGTAGTCAAAGTTGGGTTGACTTTTTCCTGATTGGTCAGGCTTAACAAAGACACAATTTGGACTTTTTCAGCATACGAAATCTGGCCAACTCCAGCAAAATTCTGAGCGAAATTGTTGCCTGGTTAAAACAACTCCTTCAGTTAAAATTCGAATTTTTAAAAATATGCGGTTGGTTTATTTTAAACAGAAAATATTAAAAAAAAGGGGTGGCGGGGTTGGTAATTGAATCCTGTACCATGTAATGTTAATTATGGAGGGGTGGGCCATGACCCCTGGCCCCTCCCCCCATCCCATAGAATTGTTACAACAGCCAACAAACGGGGTGGGCGGCCATGACCCCGCCACCCCACACCACGGAACTCCCACGGAACCATGGAGCTATCAGCGTAAGTGGTGGGCCAGCCCTTGGGGCGCGGGCCCAACCACACCATGTTAAAAGAATACCGCCACGAAAAAAAGGGATATGGACCTATTGGAGAGGAGGTAAGGTGGGCGGGCCCAACCCAACCCCATTTTTTATTTAAAGAAATTTTGTTATGTAAAAAATGAGGAGGTGGGGTTTGACCGCCCGACCTCCTCTGTAATAAACGAAGCCTAAACCAACTCAGCCAACGGTTTCATTGAGAAATCCACCACCCATTTTATATTTAAACATAATTTGTCAGTGCGCCCAAGCAAAGGAGGCAATGCACACAATTCAAGGCAGAATTTTGCAGGAGGGCCAAATTTTCACTTTATTAGAATTTGACAAATTTTATATGGTTTTAGCACTTCTCGATGCCACGAACGTAATGGCGTTATCCATTTCTCCATCATATTTCTGAATTTTTCGGCATTTTTTAGTATGGAGGTATAAAACTCCTTTTGTAACTGATGCTTGTACTCTTCTTTCTCATGCCACTTAATGAATGAAGGCCTCCCCATTGATCAAGCAAGGCCCGGAGACATAGTCCAAGTCGGACAAACTCCGTTATCAATTCTTGTTGTCTTCTTTCATGCTTTATGTGTTTCTCCTATTCTCTCATGTGCACATTAAGTTTTCTATGTTAAGCTATAATTTATGCATGTAATTCTTTAACACATCTATAAGCAAAAGATTTTGGATCAAGTGGTATTAGAGAAGGTATTTTTAGATGTGAATTGCATGTTTGTATGCTAACAAGAAACAGGCTCCGAAGAGGCAAAGGGAAACTAAAGTCTTTCAATCCCGAAGTGGGGCGTGCACATCGAAGGAGAAACATGGCAGATGAAGAGGCTCGTCATGAAGAGGAGAGCAATTTCCGCAAAACCTTCATACAATGGAAGAGAATGTCGGTGAGCTGCTTTCAAGGCTAGAGAAAGCAGAAGAGAGAAATCCAGAAGAACAAGGTTCAGTGCATGGAAATGGTGGAGAAGAACCCCCTCCTTCTCCTTCCACGAGTGAAAGTTCTTCTTCCTCTCTCACCATCATCATAGAAATTCAAGGGATGCATCTAAGAAACCTTTCTTTAAATTAGATGTCAAATTTGATCTTCCCATGTTTAACGATGAAAGCAATGCAGAAGAGATTAATAACTGGATTAGGAAGATTGAAATCTACTGCAGGATTCAGTAGATTGATGAGGATGAGGCAAAGATTCAACTGGCCTCTCTTTCGCTGAGTAGCACCACTTTCGTTTGGTGGGACAGCAAATTGCTAAGTAGTAAGAGTGTGGGTAATATTCTTTCCTCATGGCCTAGTTTCATTTATGCATTAAAGGAATAATTCTATCCCTTGGGTTATAAACAAAAAGCCTTAATGGATTGGCAATACTTAAGGCAAGGCAGAGATCAGGATGTTCAAAGCTTTACAGAGGAATTTAGAAAACAAGCGCTTAATTTGGCATTGCACTTGACTCACCTGAAGTAGTAACTAAGTATATTGGATCATTACATAGTTACCTTAGACATTCATTATTATTGTTTGAACCAACTACTATTAACTCCACTAGTGTGAAGGCAATTCATCTTGAGAATAGGGGCAAAAATGAAAGAGATGATCATTTCAAGAAAGCACCTTTCAAACCTCCAAAAAGTGAAAGGAAAAGGAAAGGAGAAGAGGACGACATCAACCAAGAAAGATGAAGGAGAAAGACCTTATTTCACTCACTTCAAAAAGGAATGTCATGACAACGATCATTGTTGGAAACTATACCTGGAATAGAGACCAAAGAAGTATGGAGGAAAAGGCAAGTAGAAGACAGTGGAAACTGTGCAGCAAGACCTTGGATCCAATTCTGGTGATGAAGCATTGATCACAACAGAAAGAAAAAATGCACTCTTACACCTCATGTTAATTATGAATCACATGAAGGCACTAGTTAAATAGATGAGTCTCTTCCTAATGAACGAAAGAGAATTGAGCTATTTCATATTAGAGTTATCATAAATCATATGAAAGTGGAAACTCTATTTGATACCAAATTCCAAGAAAACTTAATTTCAGAGTCCTTGGCAAAGAGGCTAGGCTTGGAAACCAAACCACATCCAAAACCTTACCCACTTGGATGGATACATGATAAAGCAAAACTGAATGTAACTAAGCAGTGTAAGGTAAAATTTGTGACCGCTTCTAAGTTAGTGGATGAGGTAAAACTTGATGTGATACCATTGGATATCTGTGGCATGGTTTTAGGGAGTCCATATCTATATGAGAGAAAGGAAATCTTCTTTCGTCATGAAAATAAATACCAAATAACAAAAGATGGGGTAGAATATATTGTAAGGGCTCATCAAACTAAAATCAATGCCAACCTTGTAAGTGCAGGACAAATGAAGAGGTTGGTGAATTCCAGTAAGGGTTGCATGCTTATGGTTGTAAGGGGAAAAGATGCAGAATTATCTGATGCTTTTCAGGGCTCTGATCATGTGCATAAAAAGGAGTTATGCGAATCAATTTCTAACTATGATGAGATGTTTCAGGAACCAAGAGGATTACCTTCGAAGAGGGAAATCCAACATGAAATCCATTTGCAGCATGACGCTCCTTTACCGAATATTGGCATGTACAGGATGTCAACCATTGAGATGGAGGAGATCAAAAAGCAAGTGTAGGAACTATTGAATCAACGGGTCATCAGACTGAGCACTTATCCATGTGGCTCACTAATTGTCTTAGTTCCGAATAAAGATGGCACATGGAGGATGTGCGTGGATTACCGAGCACTAAACAAAATCACGGTGAAAAATCATTACCCTCTTCTCTGCATTGATGACTTATCAGATCAGTTAAAGAATACTATCTATTTCACCAAATTGGATTTGCGTAGTGGTTATCACTGGGTCCAAATTGCAGAAAAGGATGTGTGGAAAACCACCTTCAAGACCAAACAGGGGTTGTTCGAATGGATGGTGATGCTATTTAGACTTTGCAACACTCCAACCACTTTCATGAGGGTCATGAATGATCTCTTTAGGCCTTTCATTGATGAATTTGTTCTTGTCTATCTAGATGATATTCTTATATTTAGTAAAAGTTGGAATGAACATGTATGTCATGTGAAGAAAGTGTTTGATTTATTGAAAAATGAAAAAATCTATGTAAAATTGTCAAAGTGTGAGTTTGGGAAAACCTCTTTGGTTTACCTAGGTAATATTGTTGGTCATGGTCAATTGAAAATTGATCCTTCTAAAGTTGAAGCAATTGTAAATTGGCCTAAAACTACTAGTGTAACCAAGGTTCACAACTTTTTGGCTGCAGTATAATATTGGAGGAGATTTATTGCCAATTTCTCTATTATTGCAGCACCTTTACATGCATTGAAAAGTGTAAAGCAAGTCTTTCAATGGGGAGGAAAGCAACAGAATTTGTTTGAAACATTGAAAGAAAAGATCAGCACCGCACCAGTCTTGGCCTTACCAGATCTCCAACAGCCATTCGAGATCAAGACT
Organism: Pinus taeda; assembly: GCA_000404065.3. Lineage (NCBI taxonomy): Eukaryota > Viridiplantae > Streptophyta > Pinopsida > Pinales > Pinaceae > Pinus > Pinus taeda. The sequence goes on along the minus strand of APFE030074028.1, from coordinate 121,903 downwards.
AATGCCAATGGATATGCCATGGGAGCTGTACTGATGCAGCAAAAGAAGCCGATATGCTACCATTAAGAGAAGTTCTCTCAGGTTGTGATAAACTATCCTACTTATGACAAAGAATTATATGCCTTGGTCCAGAGTGTGAAAAAGTGGAAACACTACCTGATCGACAAGGAGACCATCATCCATACGGATCATCAGCCCTTGCAGTATCTTCAGTCACAAACCAAGTTGCAACAATCTCATCATTTCAGGTGGATGGGTTTTCTTCAGCAATTTCATCTAGTAATAAAGTATAAGAATGGCACTAGCAACAAAGTGGCCGATATGCTATCTCGCCCTCCTATTTATGTTTCTGTTATTTTTCATAATGCTTCATTATCTTTTGAAAGTTATGTTGAACAATATGCTAACAATGATGACTTTAAGGAGATTTATGCAAAACTAACCCATGGTTCACAAGTGGACAACTATCACTTGCAGGGGAAACTGTTGTATCACCTTGGTAAATTATGCATACCCACAGGAGAAAGGGTACATGTAATCTGGGAGGCCCACACCTCCCTTTTGTTTGGTCATTTTGGTGTTGAAAAAACTTTGTGTCATGTACAAAGATTTTGTTTTTGGCCTCATATGAAGAACATTGTGACTCACTATGTAAAGGGGTGTGTGATGTGTTCTGTTTCAAAGCCCTCTAATAGGAAACTATGGCTCTACACACCACTCTCTCTTTCGAGTTGTCCATGGGAAAGTGTGTCGATGGATTTTGTAGGAGGTTTGCCTTTGTCTAGAAAAAGTCACGACTATTTGTATGTTGTCATTGACCGTTTTAGTAAGATGTGTATTTTAATGCCTTGTAAAAAGCAGATCACTGCAGAGTAGACTGCTTATCTTTTCTTTTAGCATGTTTGGGTCCATTTTTGGCTGCCCACATTGATTATGTCAGATTGGGACTCTCTCTTTCTTAGAGAGTTTTGGACCAGCTTGTGGAAGATGATGGACACCAAGTTGAAAAGAAGCACGACATTCCATCCATAGATTAACGGACAGACAGAGGTTGTCAACCACACCGTGTTACACTTGTTGCGAGGCTATTGTGGGAAACATCCTAAGTTGTGGGATGAGCATATTCCATATGTGCATCATTCCTACAATCGAGAAATGCACTCATCTACGCATCGTTTTCCATTTGAGACATGTTTTGGCTACCTGCCAAAATACCCTTTTGATATGGTCTTTGGAAGGGAAGATGATTCCAGTGGACGTGATGATAGGGACAAATCATAGTGGTTCATTCAATAGATCCAGTTGATTCACCAAGTAGTACAAGAGTAGTTGGAGAAAAGTCAATCCCGGTACAAGGCTCAACATGAAAAACACCGAGTCGACCATCAATTTCAAATGCGCGACAAAGTGTGGTTCCACATCAGCAAGGACAGGATGAAGGGAGAAGCGAAGAAGTTGCGACCAATCCAGTATGGTCAATTCACCAACTTGGAGAAGATTGGAAATAATGCCTTTCGTCTCGATTTTCCGATATATATGTAGATGTACTCCGTAGTGAATGTGGAAAACTTAAAGCTGTATGAGCCACCATTGATTATGGACACCGAGGAGGTGCGCACAGTTCCTATAGTTGATGACTTTGCACTAGAGTATCTCGATGAGTTACCTGAAAAAATCATCCTCGACAGAGGAACCAAGACTTCATGATGGGGAGATGTGGAATACCTTCTAGTTGGTTTCAAGGGGATGCACTCTAGCAAGGCAAAATGGCTGGAAAAAGAAAGAGTGAGGGAAAAATTCCCTCACTTGACAATTGACTAATAAAGCTTTTGGTGGTCCAAAAGCTCCTCAATGGGGAGGATTAATCCAAGTGGATCTCTAGACACTAGTGGCATGGAAAAGGTTCAAAATTCAAAGTGGTGGAAAGACGATGAACTTGACATTAGATCGAAGTGCTTGTTCCCCTGATTCTAATGGTGCGAATGACACTCCAATCTGAGTCTGCATGAAGGAGATAGAGGCAGTCAAAGTTGGGTTGACTTTTTGCTAACTGGGGAGGCTTAACAAAGACACAATTTGGACTTTTGCAGTAGACGAAATCTAGCAAAATTTGGCCAGATTCCGAGCGAAATTGTCACCTAGTTAAAATGACTCCTTCGGTCAAAATTTGAATTTTTAAAAATGTGTGGTTCGTTTATTTTAAACAGAAAATATTAAAAAAGGGGTGGCAGGGCACCAACCTTGCCACCCCAACCAAATCTCGTACCATGTAATGTTAATTATGGAGGGGCGAGCCACGACCCCTGGCCCCTCCCCCCATCCCACGGAATGGTTATAATAGCCAACAAACGGGGGTGGGCAGCTATGACCCCGCCACCCCACACCACGAAACTCCCACGGAACCACAAAGCTGTCAGCGCAAGTGGTGGCCCGGCCCTTGGGGCACGGGCCCAACCACATCACGTTAAAAGAATACCACCATGAAAAAAAGGGATATGGATCCATCGAAGAGGAGGTAAGGTGGGCAGGCCGCCCAAGGCGGGCCTAGCCCAACCTTTTTTATTAATTAAAGAAATTTTGTTATGTAGAAAAGGAGGAGGCAGGGTTTGACCACCCGACCTCCTTCGTAATAAACGAAGCCTAAACCAACTCAGCAATGGATTCATTGAGAAATCCCACAGTTTGTCAGTGCGCCCACGCATAGGAGGCAGTGCACGCAATTCGAGGCAGAATTTTGCAGGATGGCCAAATTTTCACTTTGTCAGAATTTGACAAATTTTATATGGTTTCAACACTTCTCGACGCCCCGAACGCGACACTGTCCATTTCTCCATCAGAGTTATGCATGTTTCGGCATTTGTTCAGTATGGAGGTGTAAAACTCCTTTTTGTAATTGATGCTTGTACTCTTCTTTCTCATGCCACTCAATGAATGAAGGCCTCCCCATTGATCGAGCAGGGCCTGGAGACGTAGTCCAAGTGGGACGAACTCCGTTATCAAGTCTTGTTGTCTTCTTTCATGACTTATGTGTTTCTCCTCTTCTCATGTGCACATTAAGTTTTCTATGTTAAGCTACAATTTATGCATGTAATTCTTTAACATGTCTATAAGCAAAAGATTTTGGATCATCATTATAACATCATCAACATCACCAGTCATTCGCATCATTGTTCATTGTGAATCAGAACTAATGCAAGTAGGTAACATAGGGGACACATCCATTATGGCTATCATCATCATGATATAAATAGAGAGCATACATATCCTTTACTGTTGTCATCATCATAAATTCAATAGAGATCAAACATAGCCATTTATGCTACAATCATCATAATATCAATAGAGAACATGCATAACCATTAATGCTACAATCATCATAATACCAATAGATAACATACATAACCATTAATGTAATCTTCACCATAATATCAATGAAGAACATACATAAACATCACAACCACTGCATTGATGACTGTAGAAGCAATAAATTCTTTATAGTAATTAAAGTTGTTAAATACCTTAAAGACCCTTGAATGACTAGGGACTCTATGATGATCCCTAAGGACATTTTATAAGAATTGAACACTATTAGGGTTCCATTGGTTGCCAACTTCAACATTATAGCCAAATTTCTTGAAGCTCAATTCAAGAAATGGCTAGTTACATTCATCAATGATAATCATGACCAAATGACCAACATTGTGCAAATTACAGTCAAATACCAAAGAAATAGAAGATGAAATATTTACTTTGAGAGTGAAGCAAGATATACATGTACCACCTATGAAAGGGTACATTGATGAATGACTCAAGAAATTCTTTGAACGAAGTCATTAAACCAAAATAATTGAATGAGTAGTTAAGATAATTGATGCAGGAGCATTAGACTGAACTCGTGATGAAGATATGGAGTAGAGCTTAGCAATGTGGTGGACTTTCCACATATTAAGCTAGCAAAACGATTTTGTTATTTTTGTTAGAATTCTAAATACTTAATGTAAATGAAGAATTGGAATAAGTCGAGAAGTCTACGAATGTAAGATTCATTTCCATTGTAATGAGTAGGCCACATGGGTTTCTTTTTTACTTCATTTGGAAGGAAGGAGAAATGAACCATTTCTTAAATTGTGAATACAAGAGGCATAGAATGGGGAGGAGGGTAGCTCTTCTCCTACCTCTGAGTATGCATGTTGAGGTGAACAAAAGAAATTTTATGCGTTGTATATTATTCATAAAATTGTGTGTTTCTCTCATTTTGGTTCCACTCAAACTGTGTTTGTATTTATTTACATTTCATAACCCATTATGATAATCTTGATAATGTTACATGCTTGTTAACATCGATTCTGTGTAGTGGTTGTTTATGCGTTCCCTCTACTGCGACCTTCAAATTATTTTTGTAGCACCTTTGATTTTTTTTGCAGACAAAAATTGTTCCTTCAACTGAATTCGGGCCATTAATTTGAGTGAGGTGAATCCTCGATGAGGAGAGGTAGGAGGAGAACACTATCGGAGTAAGGAGTCGAGCTAGACCGTGGAGGAATCGATTTTGTAGAGGATCGAGATTTTTCACCTTCAAAAAGTCAAAAACAATTTTTTTCTAGAGCGCTACGAAAATATTTCGTAGTGCTTACAGGTTTTTAAAAGAGTGCTACAAAATTATTTTGTAGTGCCTACAACCAGAATTTTCTGCACTGCATTTTGGAGTCCAGATTTCCTTTCAATTTTCCCATTTCCATCAATTTGTGGTATAAAATCCATGTTTAACATTGGTGTTGTTGTTTACAATATAGGGTGGCTATGCAAGCAAGAAGAGAACAAGGTCGAGGAGGGAGACCCATAGCTAATGTAGAACTCCAAGAAGAGATAAAAAGGTTGCAAGCTCGTTTAGATGCCATGGAGACAAGTAGGCAGTGAGACCATGAGGCTGGAGATGAAAACGGGTCGAAGGAGGAAGCTAGAGTAGAAAGAACAACACCTATGGATAAAGCTTTGAAAGTTAAATTATTGAGGTCGATGTTAAGCTCAAGTTCAAGACCAAAACTTGAAAATCTACCTATGATGGCAACCTGGTAGTCGAGAATTCGATGGACTGGATCAATGAACTAGATAAGTATGTTGAATATGAGGAGATTGAAGAAGACAAGTGGGTAAAATTTTTTGTAACTAGGTTGAAGGGCCATGCCGCATTGTGGTGGGACAATTTGTATGCTGAAAGGAGAAAACAAGGGAAACCATTGATAAAGAGTTGGGACCAAATGGTAGCAAAGATGAAGGGGGATTTTTTGCCAAAGGACTATCAACTATCCCTCTATAGACAGGTGCATAACCTCAAGCAAAGGTTGTTGATAGTCAGAGAGTATATCGAGGAGTTTTACAAGGTGAATTTGAGGGCAAGTTATGCAGAAGACACCCTGGAGAAAACAACAAGGTAAATCAATTGTTTGAAGCTAGAGATTCAAGATGAAATCAACATGATTTCTCCGAGGAAGCTGGAAGAAGCATATAATTTTTCCTTGAAGGTAGAAGAGAAGATAACAAGGAAGCAAAATTCAGGTAGAGGTCATGGTTTTGTTAGAGGAAGAGGACGAACAATTGGAAGAGGCAAAACTTCAACTCAAAAGAATGATGTAAGTAACCCAAGACAACAAGGACAACAAGAGAGAGAAGGTGACTCCATAGGAGGAATACCTTACAGGAGAGGTAGAGGTAAAGGAAGAGGCAAAGAGACTGGCTATTGGTGTTATAAATGTGGGCAACTGGGTCACATATCTTTTGAGTGTCCCGAGAATGAGAAATGAGGACATAGGGTTGCATATGTAGCTCAGCCAGAAGTAGAAGAAGCACAGGCACCTATGGCAAAATGCACCAGAGATGAGAGAAGCATTAATGATGAGAAAATTCTTGTTGAACTTAGCCAAGGAGACTGTTGAACCATAGAAAAGAAAAGCCTTGTTTAGGACTGTCTGCAAGGCCGAAGGAAAGTGTTTCAAAGTAGTGATTGACAATGGAAGAACTTACAATCTAGTTTCCATAGAAATGGTGGAGAAACTTGGATTTAAAATGCTGAAGCACCCAACACCATATAGAGTGTATAAGGATAAGATAGTTTGTGGCATTTGGCCAAGATAGTTTGTGACATCATGCTAATGGATGTCTGCCACCTTCTTTTGGGTTGACCTTGGAAATTTGATAGGAAAGTGGTGCATGATGGAGAGGACAAAACTTACAAGTTTGAAAAGTATGGTATCAAGCATACTCTTGTACCATTAAAGGAAAAAAGTAAGTTGGGACAAGTAACTCAAAATCATTGTTGTTAGGAGGAAATGTGTTTCTGCAGAAAATGGAGAAAGAAGAGGTCAGCTATGCAGTGGTCTACAAAATAAGGGTAATACTTTTACACACTGAAATTGCATATTTACCTGTTGATATTCAAGAGATGTTGCATGTGTTTAGTTACATTGTAGTAGATGATTTTTCAAGTGAGTTGCCACCTAAGAGAAGTATCAACCATCATATAAACTTGATACTTGGAGCAAGCTTTCCAAAAAAAGTTGCTTACCGAATGACACCCAAGGAGAATGAGGAGATAAGGAAACAAGTTCAAGGACTGTTGGACAAAGGGTTGATAAGGGAGAGCTTGAGTCCATGCGTTCTCCTTGCGGTACTTAATCCAAAGAAGGATGGAGAATAGAGGATGTGCACAAATTCTAGAGCAATCAACAAGATCACAATTAGATATAGATTTCCATTTCCACAGATGGACAACATGATGGACTATTTGAGTGGTGCAACCTTCTTTTCAAAGGTTGATTTAAAGAGTGGTTACCATCAGATCCAGATCAAAGAAGGGGATGAGTGGAAGATAACTTTCAAGACCAATATCGGATTATGAATGGTTGGTCATGCCATTTGGACTAACGAATGCACAAATCACTTTCATGTACTTAATGAACAAGGTCTTGAAGGAGTTTGTCAGTAAGTTTGTTATTTTTTTTTGGATGATATTTTGATTTTCAGTCGAACAAAGGAAGCACACCTTAGGCATGTAAGGTATGTTCTAGAAAGGTTGCAATAAGAGAAATTGTTTATCAATATGAAGAAATGTACTTTCATGAGGTATGAGTTGGTGTATTTAGGCTTTGTCATTTCAAAGGATGGGTTGTAAATGGATATGGAGAAAATAGAGGTGATTGTAAGTTGGTCTTCACCCAAGAACATTTTTTGAATTTAGGAGCTTTCATGGCTTAGCTAGCTTCTAGCGGAAGTTCATCAATGATTTCAATGGCATTTGTGTGCCCATCGTTGAAACAATCAAGAAGGATAGACAACCATTTTGTTGGACAACAACAACAGATAAATCTTGAAGCAAAAGATCATTGAGAAATTGTTGTTGAAGCTACTTGACTTTAATCAAATTTTCCAAGTCGGATGTGATGCTAGTGGAACAACCATTGGAGAAATATGGAGTCAAGAAGGTAGTCTTGTTGCATTTTTCAGCAAAAAATTGGATCTCAAAGCAAAAATACTCCTCTTATGACAAGGAATTCTATGTGGTGGTCCAAGCCTTGAAGCCTTGGAGACATTATTTGATGCCCAACGAGTTTTTTTTGTTCTCTGATAATTCAACATTACAGTATATAATGCAACAACAAAAGTTGAACCATAAGCATATCAGTTGGGTGGAATTCCTACAAAGTTCACTTTTTTTTTAAACATGTGAGCGGACAAGAGAACAAGGTCGTCGATGCTTTGAGGAGGAGGATTTTGATCATGCAGGAATGCCATGTACAATTTTTGGGCTTTGATTATTTGAAGGACTTGCATGAGGATGATGCTTATTTTCGAGAGGCCTTTGAAGCATGCAACCCTATGAGCAGAGGTAGCAACCCATGGAGGGAGTTTAAGTTGCAGGATGGGTTGTTGTTGAAAGATGGTTTGTTGTCCAAGAAAAATCAATTGTGTATCCCTCATTGCTCAATGAGAGAGTCCATCTGCCCTTTGCACATCTGCCCTCATCTTCTTCCATAAATAAAATTGTTCTAGCTGCCCACTTTTCTTATCCACACCAAAATGCAAAGTATGTCAAAATGCAAAATGGAGGAGTCAAAATGATGGACTATATATTCCTTTGCCCATTCCTAATAGGCCATGGGACACGATGAGTATGGACTTTGTTTTGGGTTTGCCAAGGACACAACGAGGTAAGGAATCTATGCTTGAAGTTGTGGATAGGTTTACAAAGATGGGGCATTTTATCATGTGTTTCAAGATTAGTGATGCTACACATGTGGCTCATTTATTTTTCAATGAGATTGTCCGATTGCATGGCTTGCTAAAGAGTATAGTCTCTAACAGGGACACCAAGTTCACAAGGAATTTTTGGAGGACTTTGTGGAGGAAGCTTGGAACAAAATTGAACTTCAACTCAACCTATCATCCACAGTATGATGGGCAAATTGAAGTTGTGAACATGAGTCTCAGAAACATATTGAGGAGCCTTATGGGTGAGCATCTCAAGCAGTGGGATCACGTGTTAGCACAAACTGAGTTTTCATACAATGATTCGTCAAATAGGAGCATATGGAAGAGTCTGTTTCATATCTTGTATGGAATGCATCCTAAAGGAGTTAGTGAACTAAGATATTTGGGAAAACTTGAGCAGAGGAGTGTTGGTGGGGAAGATTTTGCAGTGGAAATGAGTGATTTACATGAGGAGATAAAACAGAATTTATAGGACAACAACTACAAGTACAAACAAAGAGAAAATTTAAGAAGAAGAGAGGTAAACTTTGAGGTAGTAGACATGATCTTAGCCCACTTGACGAAGGTGAGATTCCCGAGAGGGGAATATAACAAACTCAAGATTAATAAAATAGGACCTTGCAGGATACTCGGGAAAAATACTGCAAATGCTTATGAATTGGAGTTACCTATGGGCATAGGTATCTCACCTATCTTCAATGTGGTTAATTTGTATCCCTATCAAGTTAGTGATAAAGGTGCATCTATAGAAAATGAGAGTAGTGGAGAAGTTAGTGAAAAAAGTTGGATGAAGTAGATGCCTTTGACATAGGGTCCGGAGGCTGAGAGAATATTGGACACCTTGCAAAGCACACCAGGGGAAAAAAGTATCTAGAATTTTTGGTGAAGTGGAAGGACCATCTAATAGAGGATTCTACATGGATGAGTGATGTAGCTCTATAGAAGACAAGTTGCTCTATAGAATACCGTATGAGTAGGAGCTCGTGAGTTTTTCCTTCCTAGGGAGTCTGATGCAAGAGCATTAAACCGAGCTCGTGATGAAGAAATGGAGTAGAGCTTGATAATGTGGTGGACTAACCACATGTTAAGATAGCGAATTGATTTTGTTATTTTTGTTGGAATTCTAAATAATTAATGTAAATGTAGAATTGGAATAAGTCGAAAAGTATAAGAATGTAAGAGTCATTTCCATTGTAATGAGTAGGCCACATGGGTGTCTTTTTGACTTCCTTCATTTGGAAGAAAGGAGAAACAAACCATTTTCTTAAGTTGTAAATAAAAGAGGCATCAAATCAAGAGGAGGGTAGCTCTTCTCCTGCCTCTGAGTATGTATATTGAGGTGAATGAAAAAAAGTTTTTGCGTTGTATATTATTAATAAATCTGTGTTTTTCTCTCATTCTAGTTCCACTCGAGCTGTGTTTTTATTTATTTACATTTCAAAACTCATTATGATCATCTCGATAATTTTACATGCATGTTAACATTGATTCTGATCAGTGGTTGTTTATGCATGCCCTCTACCATGACCTTCAAATTATTTTTGCAATGCCTATGTTTTTCTTGTAGGCAGAAATTTTTCCTTCAACTGATATTCGGGCCATTGATTTGAGTGAGGTGAATCCTCGACGAGGAGAGGCAGGAGGAGAAAATTCTTTGAGTTAGGAGTTGGGCTAGACCATGGAGGAATCGATTTTGCAAAGGACCAAGCCTTTTCACCTTCAAAAAGTCGAAACGTAGTTTTTCTAGAGCGCTAAAAAATTATTTCGAAGCGGCTACAGGTTTTTAAAAGAGCGCTACGAAATTATTTCGTAGCACCTACAACGAAATTTTTTTGCACTGCATTTTGGAGTCCAAATTTCCTTTTGGTTTGTCGTAGCCATCAATAATGAACATTCAAGGAGTCAATTTTATTTAACTTCTTTTACAACAACTACATCAGGAAATGATTCATTGCATCTGCAATCCTTTTGCAATTTTGTGAGTGTTTATTTTCTTTTGAATCAATTCCCTACTCTATGCTTAGTATTTGATTAATCCAACTCTGTTGAATTGCTACACATTTTCTAAAGCCAATCTTGGATTGTGTTTATCTCTTTCTTCCAGGTACCTTTCTCTTTACTATTGGTCTACGGGAGCTCAATCTCAGTCCCTTAGGGACAAATGCATTTTATTTTTACGATTAAGTAACAAGATTTTATGGCTGTGCTTTAGGCATTTAATTTTATCAGAGAGCTTATTATGGAAAATCATTTCATTTGTGATTCTAAAACTTCAATTCCCAAATAAGAAGCATGAGTCTTGTGAATGTTTTTTTTAAGTTCTTATGATTTCAAATGCATGATATCATTTTATAGTTCTCTTAGTATGTGGTCTAATACTTTCTATTTCCATTTCTCTAAATTTACTTCAAACATATCTCTTCACATATATTCATGAATTATAATGTAAAATGAATTTATGAAAATATGATTTATTTATTATTATTTTATTTTTTAAAGAGCACTTGACTTACTGTATATGAAATGTTTTCACTTCTAATGTTCAATTTAATTTACATGTATATGAGAGTGTGATGAATAAAAAAAATGGCCCTTCTATTAAGAATAAAGAAAGAATGAAAAAATATGAAAATAAACCAAAAATTGACTTTATTTCTTGACAAGAAAATAAATCTATGCCTTATTATACATGACTAATGAATTACAAAACAAATCCTTACAACTTTTTCTTATTATCAAAAGAAGAACAATTTAATATTATGCAATCACATAAATGTATCTCTGCACTTTAAGACTTTAGTTCGTGAGGCATGAATTAAGTAATAAAAATATATGGTTCTAGGACACTTTTCAGACATATTTATTAAAATTGTTGTATGATGTACGTTTGCCATAAATGTTGTCATTTCTCATTATTATAACCATGTGTAATGATGGTACTTCAATTCTTCTTAGTTTTTATTATGCAAAGACAAGACAAGTTGTTGAGTTGTAATTTAAAAAGTTAATTGAGACAACACCACATTTCTGATAAATCACATGAAGAATTTTTTGTAATGTTGTAGTTTGATGATTATATTTTTTGCCTTGAAGTTATGGAAATTTTGAATATAATTTGAAAAAATAGGTGAGGGTTTTTGTAAATCTAAGTAAAAATAATTAAATTTCATAATTTTAGGTGTCCTAAAATTTTTTGATGGTGTTGAATCCATTTCCACCATCAAAAATATGATTCAAATACTGCCTATACAAGAATTTTTTATTTTTTTTTGCTTGACCACTTTTACCCGGACAATTCTTCCCCCTCCTTAACAACTCCTTTTGTTATAATCACTTACGTGATTTTATTATAGGTTGAGATACTTGGTATTGTTCAGGTTAAGATACTTATCAATAGAAAGTTATGGTGATAATATGTTGTATAGTATTATGATGAAGTTATGGTGATAATATGTTGTATAGTATTATGATGAAGAATTAATGTTATGTTGTATAATGATACAAGGTTGAATCTTAAGTTAAGTTAGATTTATACATGCAATAAATTAAAGTTATTTATTATTTAGTATAAAGTATAGATGTGATGAATATGAGTTATTTATTATTATATATTAAAAGTTTACCATTTTTATAAAATTTAAAATTACACAAAAGGTTAGGGAAATTAGAATCTAAAATAAATAAAAAAATTAAGATTTTATATATAATTTGAAATTTGAAAATTATAAAATGTTAAAGGATTATTTTTATATTAATTTAGTATGAGGAGATGTATACTTTTTTTCTTTATTTTCTATAAAAATTGACAAACAATATTTAAAAAATATCAATAATAAAAATAAAATTTTATAAACAAGTATTTTTTACCTTTAAATATAATAATTTAATAAGTGTTTAACATGGAATTAACATGCAACATTTAAGTTAGATTATTGGGTTGCATGAGAGCTCTGAGAGCAGGTAGGCATAGGTCACAGGTTTTCAGATCTAGGGTTTGAAGCTGGACAGAAACAGGGTCAGGATTGCAGAACTGTTCAGGAGGGGACAGATCCTGACTGGTCAAATGGTAAACGAGGGGTCCATAGGGACCCCCACATACAAACAAATAATTATGAATAAACAACCGACGCAGATAGAAGGGCTTGACAGGTCAAAGCCAGAAGAAGGGACCAGCAAGAGCAGAAATGCAAACAGGGATAAGGCAGAGCTGTCTGCCAATAAGCTGAAAGAGAAAGAGAATACCCGCAGAGTCAACGGTAATAGAAAGGCTAAGGAGGCACAAGCAAACACCGAACAGAAGAATAGCAAAGAAGAGGAGCAGGAAAACCTGGAGTATACAGCTACGGAGGAAGAAAATGAGGTAGAGGAAAATACGCAAGAGAATCTCACTGATAAACCCACTCAGGGTCCATGCAAACACAGAGTAGCAGAAGTCTTAAGAGTGGTACTAATGGATCCCGAAATACAAGCCTACAGAGACCACATCACTGAGCATGCAGTGATTTGTAGATTTATGGGACTGTGGCCAACGGAATGAGCATTATGTCAATGGATAAAACAGCATTGGAAACCCAAAGGAGATGTCAGTCTGCACCTGGGAGCAAAAGGTTTCTTCACAGTTGTGTTCTCCAATCTGGAAGATTTGTACAGTCTTTGATGGAGGCCCCTACTTCTTCGCTTCAGCGGGCCTCTACATGAAACCATGGAAACCTAATTTTGTACCAGAGAAGGAAACTTTCAAGAAGGTCCTAGTCTGGATTCGCCTCTTTGCGCTCCCAATAGACTATTGGGGTTTGGCCGCACTCAAACAAATAGGTGACAAGTTAGGGACGTTCATCAAAGCTTCAGAGGCTACATTACAGAGAAGATACACTTCATGCGCTCGGATCTGTGTGGAGATGGACGTTTCAGGAGCTTTGCATGAAGGTCTATGGCTAGAATACAGAGATGAGGATTACTTTCAAGCTATCGACTATGAGCAAATTTCGTTTCGATGCAGAAAGTGCCATGAACATGGACACTTAATAAGGGAATTCCCTTTAAACAAGAAAACGGATACACAAATGAAGGATCAGGAAGGAAAGCTTAAAGATACCTTTACTCGTCCAAAAGCAAGACAGAGAGCAAACAAGAGGCGACCAAACAAAGCAAGCGAAACACAAGCTAACACAAGCAACGCTTTTGAAGTACTGGAAAGTGAAAAGGATATAGAGAACCAGAATAAGGAGAACAAGAACTATGAAGCAAATAAAACAGCAACTGAAGCAGCAACCAAAGGAGCGGAAGAGGAAAATCCATACAACACAAAAATCAATCAGGAGGGCACAGAAGAAGCAGATGAGGACTCAGAAATGCTCACAAGTGATATAGGCAGTGAGGATATGGAACTCCAGGAGATTCTAGGGCTAGAAGGAGTCAATCTACTAGACATGGTGGAAGATTGGAGAAAAAAAGGGGTGGAAAATATCTCGGAGGAGGAAATCCAAAAAATCAATGTAGTTATCATAGCCAAGAAAAAGGCCGAAATGGAAATGCATCACAGAAAACTGGGAGTAGTAAAAGGAAAAGGAGCTAGAACGAAGAGTGTACTTCAAACAACTTCTGGCTCAACTCAGAAGAAGAAAAGAGGGCACAAAACAAACAATGAAGTACTTCAGGAAATGGGATATATGCTCATAAACTCAGGTAAGATGAAAGCTCTTGATACCTTCTCTTTTGGTCCTTAAATCTAGTGTTTTAAAATGAAAGTCATCTCATGGAATGTTAGAGGTCTCAACGACCAAACAAAACAAAGATTGTTAAAAAGGAAAGTCCAAAAGGAAAAGCCGGACTTAATTTTTGTGCAAGAAACTAAATGTGCAAATAACACTATTCAAATTGTAAACAGGAAACTAGGTAGAAGATTGTAACATATGAGTATAGATAGTCAGAGATGGGAGGGAGGTTTAGTAACAAGGTGGAATCCTCATGTCTTCAAAATCCTTTCCTTGGAAGCATCCAGACACTTTTTAGCCTTAGAATGTCAAGTAATAGGTAACTCAGACATCTACTTATGCATCAATGTCTACGGGCCTCAAAAATTAGAAGAAAAACTCAAGTTAATAAATTCACTAATGAAGCTGAAGTAGAGGTATCCCAGAGCGAAGGTTATCATAGGAGGGGACTTTAATATGATAACCTCGCTTTCGGAAAAAAAGGGAGGAATCAGAAAGCTAAACAAGGATTCTGAAGCTTTTGTAGAGTTCATAATGTTAGCAAGACTGGTCGATATTCAGCCCAGTAGTGGGGCTTATACTTGAAACAACAGAAGGGGCGGGGAAAGACATATTTCTTCCCGTCTTGACAGATTTCTTGTTTCTGAAAGTCTGTTACTGGAGGGTGTGATCGTAAACTCTGACATTCTTCCATGTGGAGGTTCTGATCACTGGCCCATTTCACTAACGGCCACGATACAAGGCACGCCAAGAAACAAACCCTTTAGGTTTGAGAAATTTTGGCTGGAACACCCGAACTTCATCCAGCTTGTAGAAAAATGGTGGCAAGAACCAGTGGAAATTAGAGGCACTAAAATGTACAAACTGCAGGGCAAATTAAAACACATTAAGAATAGAATCAAAGAATGGAACATAAAATTCTTTGGTAATATATTTAAAGAGAAAATCAAGATAGAAGAGCAACTAGAGAAGATACACAATGAGTGGATTCAGGGAATCAGTATTCCAGATATAGCGGATCAGGAAAAAATTTTAATGCAACAATGGCAAGACAGGTGTCATCAGGAAGAAACATTGTGGAGACAAAAATCTAGGATTCAATGGCTCAAGGAAGGAGAACAGAATACCAAATTTTTTCTCAGATCGGCACTGGACTATAGAGGGGTTAACAAGATCCTCAGCCTCAAAAATGAACAGGGGGAGCATATTGAGAATCATCAAGGTATCTCTACCTTGCTCACGGAGCACTTCAATAATATCGCTCAGGAACCAGAGATAGACAGAACTGAAGCCATTGGGAACCTCATCAAATCAATTCTCAAATATATTTCTAATGAACAAAACCAAGCGTTAAGCAGAGAAATCTCATTAGAAGAATTGGAGGAAGCGGTAAAGGACATGCACAATGAAAAAGCGCCAGGCCCTGATGGCTTCACCATAAATTTTTACAAAGGCTGCTGGGAGATTGTTAAAATGGATGTATGGGAGGTGGTGGAGGACTCTCGGCGTTCAGCCTTGATTCTAAAATCTTTGAACTTCCACTTTCCTAGCTCTAATCCCCAAAGAAGAGGAAGCCACTACCCCTGCTAAATTTCGTCCCATTGCTTTGTGTAATGTCCTGTACAAAATCATCTCTAAGGTCATAGCAAACAGATTGAAGCCCATTATTCCAGGCCTCATCTCCGAAGTACAATCTGACTATGTAGAAGGGAGACAAATCTTGGACAATATCTTGTTGGCACAGGAGATGGTGCATACTCTGCAATCTAGAAAAGTGGCAGGCATGATGATGCAACTTGACCTGTCGAAGGCTTATGACAAGTTAAGCTGGAATTACTTGGAAGCTATCCTCACAGCCTTCGGGTTTGCAAGTTATTGGATCAAATGGATTATGGCCCTAATCAAATCGACTAGATTTTCCATACCGGTCAATGGAGCCCCGGCCAACCAATTTACTCCCTCTCGAGGGCTTAGACAAGGAGACCCTCTGTCCCCTTTCCTTTTTGTGATTTTGATGGAAGGATTGAGCAGGCTCATTCGGAAGGATAAGGAGGAAGGCAAGATCAAGGTATTGCAACCACTTCCCTCCATTCTAGCCACTACGCATCAACAGTTTGTTGACGATACTATGCTGCATGGATCACCAACTGTAAAAGAAGCTCAAGGTTATAAGAACATCCTAAACCTGTTCAGCGAGGCCTCAGGTATGGACATAAACCTTTCCAAATCAACCATATTCTTTTTTAATACGAATGTAGCGGTTCAGAGGAACCTCTCGCGCATTCTAGGCTTCCGAAGAGGCAATCTGCCTTCAAGGTACCTAGGAGCTCCTCTTTCAGATAAATTGTGGCAAAAATCTCATTGGGAAAAACTCCTAGACAAGCTAAAGAAGAGATGGCAACACTGGACTCACAGGGCCCTCAATTTTGTTGGAAGGTTAGTGCTTACCAAAGCGGTTCTACAGGCTATCCCACAATATATGCTTTCCATCATCCCGACACCCCAAGGAGTCCTTCAACAAATTAGAGTGATTCAGAGAACATTCCTTTGGACAGGAAATGCAGAGAAAAGGAAGTGGTCTCTAGTTGCTTGGAATAAATTATGCAAACCCAAGATCTTAAGCGGGTTAAACCTTCTAGACCCCTTCACCATAAACAAAGCTTGTGGAGCCAAACTATGGTGGAAATGGATAAAGGAACCCAATTTACTGTGGGCTCGACATTAGAAGGCAAAATATGCCCCTTCACGAAGTACCCAGGAATTAATTAGAATGCAAGAGAGTCCAGAGGGCTCCCTAATTCGGAATCTAGCAAGGAAGAATAGGGATATTATTCAGGAGAATAGCTTCTGGGAAATTTGCAATGGCGAAACAGCCTTCTTTTGGGAGGATGCGTGGCAACAACATCCCAAATTGGAAAGACCAGAATTTGCATAATTACAAAGAAAATTGCAAGAACAGGGGAGGCTAATGGTTCACCACTACTGGTCGCAGGATAACAGTGACACGGCATGGAGAAGCTGGGCAAAAAGCGAAATAGAGAACATAGGGGAAGGGAATATGAATGCCAACAACCTGAACATCATATTACATAAAAGGAAAATCAGGAAAGCAGAGGACAGTAATAAGCTAAGATGGGGAAATCAAGGAGGGGGTAATTTCACACTCAAAGAGGCTCGATTATGCATCGAAGAGGCAGAGCAGGTGGATAAGGTAGCTTGGAGTAGTAAGGTTTGGGATTCCCAAAGCTGGCCAAAAATTAGAACCTTCCTTTGGCTGCTAATGCAAAGGAAGACGCTAATGTGGGAGAATCTTTAGAAAAAAGGTTTCAAAGGCCCTTCAAAATGTCTGCTCTGTAACAGGGAAGAGGAGACCATGAACCATCTCTTCAACACTTGCGACTCAGCCGACACTCTGTGGAATTGGGCCAAAAACGTCGTGAAGCAAACGGACAGAAACAGAGACTCTATCTAGGAGACCATCAAGAAATGGAGAGGAAATTTCTCGGGCAATCGAAGAGTAAACACAATCTGGAAAATAATACCAGGGTTCATCACTGGACTCTATGGAAAGAAAGAAATAGAAGGGTATTTCGTGACGAAACTAGAAATATCACCCATTCTTTTGAGACTATCAAGCAAAACATAAAACAACTGGCTATGGTAAAATGAAAAACAGATCAGAATGATAAAGCTACGGGTGATGACTTACGAATCTTGAAAACCTTTGATTTGGACAGAGAGGCTGAAAGTGTGGCGGTAAGGCATCAATAGGAACTCAGAACCACCCCAAGCATTTGGAAGCGACCTCCGCCCGACTTCCTCAAGCTGAACTTCGATGGAGCCTCGAGAGGCAACCCTTGTCTCGCTGGCATTGGAGGAGTCATCATGAACAATGATGGTGAAATTATACATATCTACAACAGAGCATTAGGAGAAGGAACGAACAACGAAATGGAATTTACAGCAATGGAGCAGGGTCTTAGAATTCTGCGAAGCCTCCGAGCGGGTGCTACTGTAATAGAGGGGGACTCTCAGCTTGCTATCACAGTAGCCAAGAGAATGTATGGTGGGGTGAAGGCGAGTAAGGTCACGCAACATTGGAGATTAGCAAAGGTCACAGAGAGCATAGAAGAACACTTGGGGTGGCTGAAAGGATTAGTCTTTCAGGCGGTACGCCGCAAGGCCAACACCGTAGCAGACCACTTGGAAAACGTCGGCATAGAGAACCCCACCACGATTTGGGACAGCTGTTGGCAGGACGTCAGCTGCCCGGATTTAAAAAATGATTGCACCCTGCTCTCGAGGCAAGATTTAATGAGTGAGAGATAGGTGCGGGCGAGCGAGGTATGTCACAAGCATAACATAATGATAATGATAATAGTGAATGCTAAGAAGGGCAGTAAAGGACTGCAGGAGAATGAAGGACAAACAGGTCAGGAGTAATCAATGCTTAAGCAGGCGAAGGCAAAACACAGTGTTACTATGATCACAACAAGAGAGCACCGCCAATGCAATTTCGGGCGATGGGACACTTGGATTAATACGGAGATTATCAGGAAGGGTGATCGCGAAGGAAATCTGAGGGATCATCAATGGAATTCCAACCCATTAACTAGAAATTATGACAACCGGACAAGACCGCATCAGGGCAACAAGCGAATGGTTTACGGCTCGTTTAGCAACTCCATCTATTTAAACAGCAACGCAGGCTCCAGAACGATCATCAGTTCTGCTATCGGCAAGCGAAAGAGCGTTTCCTGTATCTTCAAAGTGCAAAGTGTTCAATTAAGTGCAGGAAGCAGGATGGCGAGTGGAGGAAGTCAGAATGCTGCGGTTAACAAAGATTTGAAAAGGGCTAAAGCTGCTTATGAGACCCACACCTCCCAGAAGGAGAAAAGGAGGATTGAAGAGCTGGAAGCCATAGTGAACGAAGAAGAAAAAAGCATGGACCAGCAAGAGATGGGTAAGGAAGTAGACTGGGTGCAAGACCTCGGAACGATGACAACGCGGGTGACGCAATTCGTGAGGACCCAAACTGAAATGTGGAGAATGAAAACGATGCTTTCCAAAGCTATCAACATGCAAGGGGACTATGCCAACCAGGTGCGGCAGGCCCAACAAACACTAGCGGCGACTAACGCGGAGCACACGACCATTTTGGAAGGGTTGGACTTCAAAATTAGCAGCATGGAACAACAGCTCGACACAATCTCGAAAAAAATCACGGTTCTGATCAGTCTGTTGCGGCACACCATCAATCAGGGGGGTCATGCTACAGGGGAAACTTCAGAAGGGTTAAAAAGTCCAAGTGCTCTTCCTTCGCCTTCTCAGGCAGGCCAGGCCAAGGCGTTAGCTGCGCAGGACAATTCCAAGAACTACATCGTTCTGGACACCTACTGATTCTCTGCTTTCTGTTGGGTATGCTTTCTGATGATCTTTTTTCTAGTTGTGCATGTCTAAGGCTTTTAGGGGGGTTTTTGAACAGGGCTACTCTGTTTCAGCCCTGTAACATGTCTGTTGTCAAACGGTTGAAGGGTTATTTTGTGAGATCCCAATTCCTCTGCTGCCCTGCGTGGTATGCTCTGGGGTTAAATGGTTATAGATAGGGGCAATGTTAAGCTGAAGGTCTTTTACTGCTCTGGCAGTTTTTTGTAAACTATGTATTTTCGTATAATATAACAATGTTGATTTACAAAAAAAACATGCAACATTTAAAGATATTAATAAATAAAAAATGTCAGTGTTAGTTATGAATAAAATATTACAAAATGACATGCAATATATATATAAAAGGTGAAGAGACAATTTACAGTCTGATATGTTTTTTAACTCAAAGGAAAAATATTAATAATTTTAATATATATGTGTGTGTGTTTTGTTTTAATTTTGGATA